>JAFEMH010006093.1:0-135968 GCA_022495995.1 Adenophora triphylla var. japonica
CCACCTTATCGAGATTGAACAAGTATGTTGCCAATACCAAGGGTTTCGGGACAGGGTTGTTCTTTCGGCTTTGCATGATTCCTCCTTTTATTTTCCCAAGCGGGCGCTCCATCGGGCTGCTCGACAGTACAGACACTTATCTTTTCGAAGGTGATTTCCGTGACGTGTCTTATATCGGTGTAGAGTTTACGCAGTGCAAAGCTCAAGCATGGGGCAAAGGAGCTAGTCTAGACCGCTCGGTCGAACCTTCGGACTTTTAATGCAAGCGCCTTTCACGTCGACAAGTATTTCCGATTGGTTTCTTCATACCGGCCACCCTTAGCCTAAGTGTGGAGTAAGATTTGACGATCTCAAGTGGAACTACACTGTTAGGGGATTCTTTCGTAGCTAGCAAGTATTTTGCGAAGGAGGCGAGGCTCGATCGATCCTGCTAATGTTAACGAACCGATCCAACCCTGAAGATGATGGATGTGTTTCTACACACCCATTTTATATACTTTACCTCACTTACTTGGAGCTTGGATTTCCCGGGTTTTGTTGTGTTTTAATCAATGTTTTGGAGTTTTGTTAGAGAACAGGGCTAAGCTCAGAAGAGGTACTGAAAGCTGTGAAGTACAGACCAATTATGGCGAAATTTAGGATCACAAGGACCTATGAGCAATTTTGGAAAAAGCCGTAAGAAAGGAGAATGCTGGAGGAACCTCTATTGCAGGAATGGGCAACCGCCCGAGGTTTATATGGGCGTACCGCGGTGGAAGCTTGACAAGCGATTTGAAGTGTCCTGTTGATATGGGCGACCGCCCAGAGAGGTGGGCGGCGCGCCCAAAGGTCTTGAGGTTGAAGTCCCAGAACCACTGTATACATGGGCGTGCCCATGGCAGGTGAAGCGACCGCCCATGTCTCGTTGCCCAGGAAATTCTGCTTTTCCCTTTTTTAAGGAGGATTTTATGCTCCCTTCCAAGTTTAACACCTTTCTTTTCCTGCGGTTTAAATAAAGAAGCTAACTGGAGACAATATTTTTAGGCTTGGAATTTCAATTGTAATTGGGAGTCTTGGAGAATTGAAGAATTTCCATCATTCAATCATAGGTTCGGAGTTTATGCTTTTATTTCAACTTTTGTAATTCTTAGTGTTAGCATGAGTAGCTAATTTTCTTTTGATTTGCGGATTGGTTGTAGCAATACATGATCTCTATGCCATGATGATTTAATTATTAATTCAATTTCTTTCTAGAATAGCAAAAATAACTTTAATCTATTCTAGGGTTTCAAACTTATGCTAAGATATTTTTGCCCTAGAACTTGTGGGTATCCATTGCTACGGTAACTCGGGCATAGGTAAATGACCTCTATTTTACTATTTAAACCTAATTGAGGACGTAACTGAATTCAATTGGTTTAGGTTCCTAAATTCCTTGGTTCTTCATGAGTTCTTTGATTGTTATACCTACGTAACTGGAAGTATAACAAAAGAAGAATACTTGAGTTGCAAATCGCACACCAAACCGTCCCAACTCTTGATTTTGTGAATGAACCCTAGAATGAATATTGATGGCTTTATTAATAAAATGGCATAGAGTGATTGTTTTGTGAAAGACCAATCCGTGAATCTCTTAGTTGAAATTTTAATTCCCTCTTTGTTTAATTTTGCAATCCGTAATCATTAGTTATTTTCTTTGCATTTATTTTAGTTTAAATCATTTGAAAATCAAAACCCCCCCTCTTTTGTTACTTTCTGCATTAATTGAATTCACTTGTTGAAACACTCAAGTCTCTGTGGTTCGACCCTTGCTTGTGCATACTACTACAACGGTAGCTAGTACACTTGCTAGGTTTTATTACACAGTGGAATTTTATCCATCAAGTTTTTGGCGCCGTTGCCGGGGACTTGTTGTGATTTTTAACAAGTTTATTTAATCGGTGCATGTTTGGTAGACGTTCCTTGAATCCCAGGTTGGTTCCTGTGAACGATAATATTGACATACTCACTAGGGGCATTCCCTCTATTCAAGAGTCAGCGATTCGAAACTGTCACCGGGACAGAGGAAGAATTAAGTGAGTTGGAAACTTCTTCCACCGAGGAAGAAGAAGAATTTAATTTTGTGATGGCGGACCAAGTCATGAATGCGTTTGCTAGGCCAAGAGTCGACACATCGGTGTCGTGCATAGTGTTGCCCGATGCAGCACTAGCCTATGAAATCAAAGGCCAATATTTTAACATGATTCCTAATTTTTATGGCCTTGCCGGTGAGGATGCATTAGCGTTTTTGAGAGAATTCATGTCTACCGTGAGTGGGTTCCCTATAAAGGAGGGTGTTACATCGGAGCACTTGAGACTGAAGTGTTTCCCATATGCATTGAAAGATAAAGCCAAAACTTGGCTATTGTTACTTCCTTCCAGTAGCATCACTACTTGGGATGCTTTACATGATGCTTTTCTTACTAAGTTTTACCCTTATGATGCATTGACAAATTTTAGGGTGAAAATTATGGGATTTGCACAGGAACACAGGGAAGCCTTCCACGAGGCATGGGATAGATTTAGGATGCTACAAATTCAATGCCCTCACCATAATTTTCACTGCTTCTATGCTGCATCAAACATTTTATGGGGCTTTATCCCCTGAATACCAATCCATGGTTGATAATGCAGCAGGAGGTAGTTTGGGTACCAAGACTGTACAACAATGCCAGGAACTGTTTGAGATGTTGAGTGCTAATTCTCAACAAAAGGGTTCTAGGGGGGCAACAAGGGGAGTGAATGAGGTAGGGCTAAGCAACGAGCTTGCTAAGCAAATTGCATTGTTAAACCAAAGATTTGATAAATTAGCTTTGGAAAATGCTTCGTCTTCTTCTATGCACTTCTCTTTTGCTCATCTGTGTGTATGATAGGCACATGTTACATGTGGATCTAAATCTTATGACTATAACTCATGTCCCTCTACTAGTCCCTTTAGCTATGAAAGCGAGCGAGTACGGGCGATGCAAGGATTTGGTCAATCGGTTCCTCACCAAACAACAATCGGTTTGGGAACACTTACAATCCAGGATTGCAAGCAGGGGCAGAGACATCCCAATCTGTCATGGGGTGGAAATCAACAAGATAAAACGCTCCATCCCCAACCACCTCGGGGCCCTATGAAAGGAAGAAAGAGCCTTGGGAAGAGGCGAATGGATCGGATGAGAGCGGAGCAACTCCAAGCAAGGGCGGAATAGCAAAGAAGCAAACAACAATCAAGCTGCTGCAATGAAAAAGTTGGAAACCCAAATGGGTCAATTGGCGGAGGCGTTACAGGGACGACAGCCGGGTACATTCCCTAGCCAAGAGGAGCAAGCCAAGGCCATCATCACCTTACGTGGTGGCAAACAGGTAGACAATCAGGTAGCTTCTCCTTCTTCTCCCCCTAAACCCCCTGTTGTTGATTCCCCTGTTGAGGAACCCCCCAATGTGGAAAATGTGATTGTTGAGGATGTTGTGTTTGAGGATGAAGGTACAAATGGATTGGAGAAAGATGCGACTGTTGAAAAACCTAGCCCCAAGCCATATGTACCTCCCGTGCCTTTTCCTGGAAGATTTTTGAGGAACAAACTTGATCACCAAATGTAAGAGCTGATTGACATGTTTTCGAAAGTAAATATTAATTTGCCTCTATTGAATGTGATCAAGAATGTTCCTGCATACGCAAAATTCTTTAAAGAAATTAATTCCAAGAAAATTCAGTACGGGAAAGATGAGAAATTGGTGTTGGGTGAGAATGTGAGCGCTGTAGTTAAACATAGTCTTCCACCGAAAATGAAAGACCCCGGGAGTTTTCTAATTTCCATTACTTTGGGGGATTCTAACACGGTGAAAGCTATGCTTGACCTCGGGGCTAGCATTAATTTGTTACCGTATTACATGTACCTTGAGTTGGGTTTACCGGAGCTAAAACCCACTATGATGGCCCTACAACTCGCCGACCGGTCCATTAAAAGACCATTGGGCATCGTAGAGGATGTTTTAGTTCAGGTTGGGTCATTGATCATCCCAGTTGATTTTGTGGTCCTAGAGATGCCTCGCGGTGAGGGTAGTCGCCGTGATTCAGCCATATTACTTGGGAGACCATTCATGGCAACGACCAACACCGTGATCAATGTTGGTAATGGTACTCTCTCCATGACTGTCGCAAACGAAAAAATTGAAATGAATGTTTTTGATGTAATGAAAAATGAGGTAGGTCATGATGAGTCTTGCATGTTTGTGGATGAGTTTGATGAAGTTGATGATTGTGTGCGTGAGATTTCATGGCATGAGAGAGATGGTGAGGAGTTAGAGTCATTGATTTCAATGGGCGGTGAGAAACATAGGGATAATGCGGATGCTCAACTGATGGTTGTGGAAAAGGCCGACGAGCACCATCCTAGTGATGGCCCGTTTCACCCCCTAGGCCACTTCAATGAGAAGTTGGCGCCCTCTATTGTGATTCCCCCGGTCCTTGAGTTGAAAACTCTCCCTTCAAATTTAAAATATGCATTTTTAGGAGAGGGAGAAACTTTGCCTGTCATAATTGCATCTGATTTGTCCAAGGAACAAGAGGCCCAATTGATTGCTATTTTGTGTGAGTATAAAGAGGCCATTGGGTGGACATTAAAGGACATTAAGGGAATTAGTCCCTCGATGTGCATGCACAGAATTCATCTCTTGGATTGCTAAACCGTCTAGGGAGAGACAAAGGAGGCTGAATCCTCACATGGAGGAAGCCGTGAGAAAAGAGGTCCTTAAATTGTTAGATGCGGGTATTATTTACCCGGTGGCTGAGAGTGAATGGGTAATCCCGGTACAAGTTGTGCCAAAAAGATCGGGCATTACTGTTGTTCAAAATGAGAAAGGTGAGGATGTGCCAATGAGGGAGGTGACCGGTCTTAGGATGTGTATTGACTTGCAAAAATTAAATGCTGCAACCAAGAAAGATCACTTCCCCTTGCCTTTTATTGATCAGATGTTAGAAAGGTTGGCTGGTCATTCTTACTACTGCTTTCTTGATGGTTTTTCGGGGTACAATCAGATTCCCATAGCCCCTGAAAACCAATCCAAAACCACCTTCACATGTCCTTTTGGCACATATGCATTTAGGAGGATGCCTTTTGGGCTCTGTAATGCACCTGCGACATTTCAAAGGTGTATGACCTCCATTTTTTCTGATATGATTGAGAGGTGTGTTGAGGTTTTTATGGATGATTTTTCTGTTGTGGGGGATAGTTTTGAGGGTTGTCTAAAGAATTTGGCATCTATTTTGAAAAGGTGTTGCGAAACCAACTTGACTTTGAGTTGGGAAAAGTGTCATTTTCTTGTGAAACATGGTATTGTTTTGGGTCACATTTTGTCGAGTAAGGGGATTGAGGTTGATAGAGCAAAAATTGATGTGATTGCAAAATTACCTCCCCCGAATTCGGTCAAGGGTGTGCGAAGTTTCCTAGGGCATGCGGGTTTCTATAGGCGATTCATAAAAGACTTTTCAAAAATTTGTAAGCCTTTATGTAATCTGCTTGCCAAGGATACGAAGTTCATTTTTGATCAAGAGTGTGTTGATGCTTTCAATTTGCTTAAAGAAAAGTTGACTTGTGCTCCCATTCTTTCTAGTCCCAATTGGTCTCACCCTTTTGAGATCATGTGTGATGCCTCGGACTTTGCTATTGGGGCTGTTTTGGGACAAAGGATAGATAAATTACCTTCCGTCATTCATTATGCAAGTAGAACACTTAATGATGCACAACTGAATTACACCACCACTGAAAAAGAGTTTTTAGCTGTTGTGTTTGCTTTTGAAAAATTCCGTTCTTACTTGCTTGGGTCGAAGGTAATTATTTATTCTGATCATGCTGCATTGAAACATTTGATGAATAAGAAGGATGCTAAGCCTCGGCTGTTGAGGTGGATGTTATTGTTACAAGAGTTTGATGTCGAGATCCGGGATAAAAAGGGGACTGAAAATGTGGTGGCGGATCACTTATCGAGGCTTGAGGACTATTCGTATTTTAATGTCGAAGAGAGTATGATTCCGGTTAATGAAAATTTTCCGGATGAACAACTTCTGCTGTACATGTCCAAGAGACTTGGTATGCTGATTTAGTTAATTATCTTGCATCTAATCTGATGCCGCCACACTTCACTTATGACTAAAAACGTAAGTTCAGGTCTGATGTGAAACATTACATTTGGGATGACCCTTATTTGTGGAAAATTTGTCAGGACCAAATTGTTAGGAGGTGTGTTCCGGATCACGAGCAAAGCAGTGTATTGAGATTTTGTCATGAACTCCAATGTGGGGGTCATTTTAGTTGCCAAAAGACCACTAGGAAAGTGCTTCAATCGGGTCTTTATTGGCCTACTTTGTTCAAAGATGCCCAAAAGTTTTGCATTAGGTGTGACAGGTGTCAAAAGGTCGGTAGTATAGGAAAACGTGATGAGATGCCCCTTTAAAATAATTTAATTGTTGATATTTTTGATGTTTGGGGCATTGATTTTATGGGCCCTTTTCCCCCATCCCAGGGTTATTTGTACATACTTGTCGCAGTCGATTATGTGTCAAAGTGGGTGGAAGCAATTCCTACCCGTACTAACGATGCTAATGTTGTCTGCAAGTTTGTGAGTGATTGTATTTTCAGCAGGTATGGAGTGCCACGGGCGATTATTAGTGATCAAGGCACGCACTTCACGAACAAGAGGTTCAATATGGTTTTGAAAAAGTATGGGGTTGTTCACAAGTTGGCTACAGCCTATCACCCCCAAACTTCGGGTCAAGTTGAGGTAAGTAACCGGCAAATCAAAGCGGTGTTAGAAAAGATGGTGCATCCTAACCGAAAGGATTGGGCTTTAAAATTAAATGATGCACTTTGGGCATACCGGACAGCATACAAAACACCCATTGGGATGAGTCCGTTCTGAATTGTGTATGGAAAAGAATGTCATCTCCCTGTTGAGTTGGAACATAAAGCTTATTGGGCAATCAAAGAACTCAATATGGATTTGACACAAGCCAGAGAGAAAAGATTGTTTGCACTTGATGAGTTTGAGGAGATGCGACAAGCAAGCTATGAGAGTGCGAAACTGTATAAGGAACGCACCAAGAGGTACCATGACAAGAATTTGAAGTCTAGGACTCTTGTTCCGGGTATGAAAGTCTTGCTTTTCAATTCCCGTTTGAAGTTGTTTTTGGGCAAGTTAAGGTCCAAATGGTCGGGACCTTTTGAACTGTTGCAAATATTTCCCCATGGAGCTGTAGAGCTAAAAGATTTGACAAATGGGACTACTTTTAAGGTCAATGGACAAAGGGTAAAGCCCTATTATGAAGGTGTCCACATTCTTGCAGACATGGAGGATATTGATGTGGTTGAATTGGTGGACCCGGAGGAGGCCACCTAGTTCCTTTGGGGCATGATGTCGAGCTTAACGACTATAACTAAAGCGCTGATTGGGAGACAACCCAATGTAGGTAACATTTACAGCTTTCGGTATTTTCGTTTAGGTTATTTTCATCTTTGCATTTTGAATGTGTGTGCGTTTATTGGTTCATGCCATGAGGACATAGCATTGTTTAAAGTGTGGGGGCGGAGGTATTTATAAAAAAAAATTCATTATTTTTGGGTGTTTTTATCTTTTACTTTGTAAACGTGTCGAACTACGGTGACCTGAGCCTATTTTTGTGGGTAGTCCGCCCACATTAATGGGGACGTAGGCAACGAAAGTGCGGTCAAAATATGAGTCAATTTTAGTTTATCAACAGATTTTACGCTTTGGGTTTGTTTTGTGGTGATGTGCAGGCAAGAATCCAGCCAAAAATTTTACTGTTGAGGTGGGCGACCGCCCATGCTGATTTGAAAAACTTGTTGGACCTGCTGTTGATATGGGCGACCGCCCAAGGTGATGTGGGCGACCGCCCAAGTTGTTTGAAATTGAAGTTAAAGTTGCTGTTTGGTTGGGCGACCGCTCGTGGATTATGGGCGACCGCTCATGCTGCTAAGCTGTTAAGAGCAATTCCATCTGGACATATGGGCGACCGCCCAAGGGGTATGTGGACGACCGCCCATGTCAAAAACCTAGCGTGTTTAACTTTGCCCTAAGCCGCCCCTCCCCTTTCTCTCTCTAAATTTTCAAATTGGTTCCTCTCCTTCTCTCTAAAAATCCGCCCCCTTCACCCTCTCTCTCTAAAAATTGCTCCTTCAAACACCCAAATCCACCACTCAATCTCCCTATTTACCTACTAAATTATCTCCCCCATCATCTTTTACCTCCCTACACCCAAGAATCAAAACCCAAATCACCATTGTTGAGCTTTGCACAAGGAGTGTGAGAAATTGGCAAGGTTGCAAGGGTCGGAAGTGGAGCTCAAGATAAAAGCCTTGCACAAGGTGTGAATTTTCTTTCTCCGGTCATCTTCTAAAATTCCGGCGAAGTTCCGGCCATCTCCGGTGACTATTCCGGCGAACATTCCGGCAAGTAAGATTTCCCCTCCTTCTTTAGTGCCTTCTTTGTGAGAGTTGCTTGTGGGTTTTGAAATAAGAATGTCGAGGCAAAGAAATCCCCCCGTCCCGGAAGTGCCTTATGATGCAACTAAGTTTGTGGGTAGCAAGGCTAAAATATTTTTTTGATAAATATGAAAATAAAGCCTTTTTGACTGAGAATGAATTTAAGCCTGAGGAGCTTAATTTGGATGATATTTTTCAACGGTATGGGTGGGATAATTTGGCTAAACGACCGGAGAATCTAGGGTCGTCATTATTAGTGAGGGAGTTTTATGAAAATGCATTTGAAGCGGGGGAGGTGAGGAAATGTGTGGTGGTGAGAGGCAAGAATGTGTGGTATAACGGTGAGGATATAAACAATTATTATGGAATGGTGTCTCCCGGGTACGAGAACAATTCATGTGCATATTATGCTAATGCTCAGATCATGGAAAGGAATGTGGCGGGGAATCTTGATAGATTGGCCCCATATTTTGTGGATATTGATTTGAGTTTGTTGAGGAACGGGAATGTGAAAAAAGCCCGAGATTTGGATTTTAGGATGAGAGCCTTGCACCGTTTTATCTGTGAGCGCATTATGCCCACATCTCATTATGGGGATGTGCATTGGAGGAGAGCCCTATTGATGAATATTGTGTTATTCGGGCAGAGATTCAATACCGGATTAACAATGTCTATGGAGATAGTGAACACTTACAAGGGTATGGGGAGGTGTAATTTTAATTTTCCATTGTTGATTTCTGGACTGATTGAGCAAGCGGGGGTCAATTTTACCCGTCTTCGGATTGTGAGGGACATTATTTCTGTTGGGACTGCGGTTAGCAAAAAGACCCTAACAAATAAAGGGCATACATTGCAGCAAGGTGAAGGGTCATCGAGAGGGAGGAGAGAGAGAATTGTTGATGAGGAAATGGAGGAGCAGGAGTTCACCCCTACAGAGGCCGCATATTACATGGCGGGCCACATGGATGCTTTGGCAGTGGACATTGGGGAGTTGCGAGGCCAGTTTGATGGTTTTAATCAGAGATTGATGGGTTTGGAAGAAAGTCAGCGGGAGGTGCATTCGCGGGTTACCGAGGACTCAGACGTCGCTAGTATGTGGAGGCAGCGAATGGAAGACGAGCAGACGGCTATGTTCTCTGATATAAGGGATAGACTTCCACCACCTCCGTCACCGCAGCATATTCCATACCACCCCCCGCAGCATCGGGACCCACAGGAGATGATGGGGTGATCCTCTTGGGATGAGCAGCAGCAGCAGCAGCAGAACCCCAACACGAGCAGTAGTAGCTCGTTTGGTCCTTGGGACCATTTCTATCATTGAGTTGTGGTTGGAGGTATCCCTAACCCTTTGTTCTTTTGTACTTTTTGTTCCTTTCATTAGGGGCAATGAAAGTTTTTAGTTTGGGGGTGGGGTATCATTGTTTTTGCTATGCTAGTTTAGGATTTTCAGTTTTTATTCCTAGTTTTTGTTAAAAAAAAATAATAATTAAAATTTGTTCTCTTTATTTTGGGATGAGTTGGCCAAAGTCCGTGATGATTGAGTGTTGTTTGTTAATCACCGGTGTTGTCTTGGATGTGGGAATTAGGGTTACATTGAAACAATAAACTATGATTGCACCACCTCTCACTTCCATTTATCATTGGTCATTGTTGTCACTCTAGGTGCCCTTTATGGGATCACTTGAGCATTCTCGGGGTCCCTAGAACATTGTTTGCATGATTGTCAATAACACGTCAATAGGCTATTTCGATATATATGGCTAGTTTCTTTCAACCCTTTTGTGTACCTTGGACTATCGAACCCAGTAAATAAAATTTACCACTAGAATCCCTTTTGAGCTGTTAATAAGAATGAAACACGAGACCGTCATTCGCCTTCAGTTGATGCCTTTTTCCCTACCTTTTTCACTTAGTGCTAGGATGTCGTACCTTTATTGGAAAGTGAACTAAGGAATGATTGGGATTATGGGTTGATTTTGGGTGATTAGAATGGAATGTACAAATTGTGGTCAAAGTGCGAAAATAGAAATGGGTGTGAAATGCAATGAAGAGAGGCAGCAAAAAAAAAATTATATTTGCCCCTCCATTGTGTCAAAAGCTGAAAATTAGACAAGGCCACAGAAAACAAAGGGAATGTGCTCAACCCCATGTTTATTCATGTACGAAAAAGTTCTAGTTTGGGGGTTGGCACAGTGGGAAGTAAAAGGTGAGCGGAGTGAATCATTGTAGTGAGGTTGTACATGTAAACAGAAGACTTCTTAGTTTCACTTTCCTATTTCCTATGTCCTTACCTTCGTTTGTAGCCGCAAACCTAGCCATGCGATCCTTCGCACAAATAACACTTAAAGCCATATCTTTCTATTCATTATCGATTAGCCGGGTTAACAATCGTGTAAACATGCATATGAGTGTCCCTTTGTGATTGTATTTGATACATATTATGTTAGAGCATCATTTAGTGAATCCATAAACAATCTTAGAGTGTGACAATGAGCTACCACACATCACTTCATCATTCAGGCCGCGGTGGAAAATTGTGGGTTTTTGCTTTAATGTAACTTTAATTTTATGTTCATGATAGCACATTCGTGACTATTTGGTGTAAGGATCTGAGACTTGTTTGGCCAACAAAACTCCCATGGTGAATGGAACATCCCAAAAATATTTTTTAGTTGTTTAGTTGTCTAGTTACTTTCTGTTGGGTAGTTTAGTTTCATATTTTGTTTTTATTCGAGGACGAGCAAAAGGTTAGTTTGGGGGTATTTGATGGATGTGTTTTTACACACCCATTTTATATACTTTCTCACTTACTTGGAGCTTGATTTCCCGGGTCTTGTTGTGTTTTAATCAATGTTTTGGAGTTTTGTTAAGAACAGGGCTAAACTGCGGGAAAGTGTGAAGTACAGACTAATTATGGCAAAATTTAGGATCACAAGGACCTGTGAGCAATTTTGGAAAAAAGTCAGAAGAAAGGAGAATGCTGGAGGAACCTCTGTTGTGATGGGCAACCGCCCAGGTTTATATGGGCGACCGCCCAGGTTGAAGCTTGACAAGCGTTGAAGTTGCTGTTGATATGGACGACCGCCCAGGGAGAGGTGGGCGACCGCCCAGGCGTGCTGAATATTGAAGTCCCAAACCGCTGTATACATGGGCGACCGCCCATGGCCAGGTGGGCGACCGCCCATGTCTCGTTGCCAGAAATTCTGTTTTCCTTTTTTAAGGAGGATTTTATGCTCCCTTCCAAGTTTAACACCTTTCTTTTCCCAGTTTAAATAAAGAACTGCTGGAGACAATATTTTTAGGCTTGGAATTTCAATTGTAATTGGGAGTCTTGGAGAATTGAATAATTTCCATCATTCAATCATAGGTTCAGGTTTATGCTTTTTATTTCAACTTTTGTAATTCTTAGTGTTAGCATGAGTAGCTAATTTTCTTTTGATTTGCGGATTGGTTGTAGCAATACATGATCTCTATGCCATGATGTTTTAATTATTAATTCAATTTCTTTCTAGAATAGCAAAATAGCTTTAATCTGTTCTAGGGTTTCAAACTTATGCTAAGATATTTTTGGCCCTAGAACTTGTGGGTATCCATTGCTACGGTAACTCGGGCATAGGTACATGACCTCTATTTTACTATTTAAACCTAATTGAGGACGTAATTGAATTCAATTGGTTTAGGTTCCTAAATTCCTTGGTTCTTCATGAGTTCTTTGATTGTTATACCTACGTAACTGGAAGTACAACAAAAGAAGAATACTTGAGTTGCAAATTGCACACCAAACCGTCCCAACTCTTGATTTTGTGAATGAACCCTAGAATGAATATTGATGGCTTTATTAATAAAATGGCATAGAGTGATTGTTTTGTGAAAGACCAATCCGTGAATCTCTTAGTTGAAATTTGAATTCCCTCTTTGTTTAATTTTGCAATCCGTAATCATTAGTTATTTTCTTTGCATTTATTTTAGTTTAAATCATTTGAAAATCAAAACCCCCCCTCTTTTGTTACTTTCTGCATTAATTGAATTCACTTGTTGAAACACTCAAATCTCTGTGGTTCGACCCTTGCTTGTGCATACTACTACAACGGTAGCTATTACACTTGCTAGATTTTATTACAAGAGGATTTTTCGTCCATCACAAGACTTTCTTGATGGGGATTGGTACGAGAGGCGAGGCAAAGGGATGCCTGGAAAGACGCAAGCTTTAGATAGGCCCAATGTCTTCAAGAGGCTTTCGGAGTTCGTCTTTAATCGTCTCGAGGGATGTTCTGCTTCGAAGGGCCCAAAGCGCTAGAAGGACCTCGAAGACGGTGGTGATCATGTCCGCCGGCCTACCAAGTCAATGAAAGGCTAGATTTTAAGGAGTACCAAGAGATTGCTTTGATAGATCAATAGTTTTGCTTTATTAGTATTTTTTTTCAAGATTGTTAGCTTAGCAAATTAGTCGTTGTGGTTAGGATTTCCCTTTTGCCGTTAATAAAATGTATTTGATTAATAAAAAGGACAAATTGGATTTATTTATTTGATTAGACCGAACCCGAAGGCTGCCTACGTTCCTCTTTTACAGCAATTAAATAAGAGGCTCAGGTCTAACGTAGTTCATTTTTGAGAGAAAAAGGATAAAAATACGGTTTCAGGTCGAAGGGTAATCTCGCGCGAGACAAGGCCCCCCCCCTTTTTTTTATGCACACCCTTTCTTTTGCCTAGACTGTCCTTTCGGGTTTCCAATCTAGCGGGCTTCTTTTCTTGTGCGAGCTCTAATTTTTGCTTAGGCCGCCCCCTTCGGGATTTTCAACCTAACGAGCGTTTTTCTTTTAAGAGGCCAAGTCACGCGAAGTATTTCTTGAGCTTGTCCATGTTGACTGGCTTCGGTGGCTGATCTTCGTCTAAGTCTACTAGCTGAAGGGCTCTCCCAGAGATTATCTTCTTTACGATGTAGGGTCCTATCCATCTTGGTCCCCATTTGCCTAGCGGGTTGAAAGGTCCGGGATGATGCTCGCGGAGAACTAGGTCGCCCACTCTGATATTCCTTGTCTTGACCTTTTTGTTGAAAGCTCTTGCCATTCTTCTTTGGTAAGCTTGAGTGTGCTCGGCTGCTTTCAGCCTCCTCTCGTCGAGCAAGGCTAACTCTTCGTATCTGCTTTCTAACCAGTCAACTTCATTCACTTGGTTTTCTAGGAGAATCCGTAGTGATGGTATTTCCAATTCTATTGGCAAGACAGCCTCCATTCCAAATGTGAGACCGTAGGGAGTCTCTCCTGTGGCTGTTCGGACTGATGTGCGGTATCCCCACAGTGCAAAGGGTAACTTGTCGGGCCAGGCTTTCCCAGTGACTGCCATTTTTTTGATGATGGTTTCGATTGTCTTGTTTTCGGCTTCAACTGCTCCATTCGTCTGAGGCTTGTAAGGAGATGACTTGTGTCTTGTGATTTTATACTCGGTTAGGAGGTGATTGGTTTCCTTCTCGAAGTGTGAGCCATTATCGAATATCATCTCTTGTGGGACCCCGTATTGACAGATGATGTTGTGTTTGATGAATTTTGCAACCTTTCTGGCATTCAAAACTTTGTAGGAGGCGGCCTCGACCCATTTAGTGAAATAGTCGATGGCTACTAGGATGAAGCAGTGCCCATTGGCTCCTGTGGGTGTGACCTTTCCAATCACATCTATTCCCCATGTCGAGAATGACCAAGGAGAAGTCGTAGGGTACAGCAAGGAAGGCGGTGCGTGCTGAAGGTTGGCGTGTATCTGACACTTATGGCATTTCTTGACCATTCTGGTACAGTCGGCTTCCATGGTTAGCCAAAAGTACCCTTGTCTGATGATCTTTTTGGCGAGCATGTTTCCGCTCATGTGGGTTCCACATATGCCTTGATGAACATGGTCCATTACTTCTCGGGCCTCTTCCTCGGTAGCACAAAGGAGGTTTCCTTTGGAATGCTTCTTGAATAGACAACCAGCTATGATGGAGTAATTAGCGGCCAACCTCTTAAGGGCGATCTGAGTCTTCTGGTCTGTCTCAGGTGGGATGGTTCCATCTAGGATGAAATGCCAAATATCATGGTACCACGGTTTCTCTTCGGAGTCCTCGATGGTGGCACATTCGAATAACCATTTATCTTTGCAGTCATGGAGATCTATAATGGCGCAGTAGGCAGGAGTTGAGCGTCTTGTTATTTTGAAGGGCTTGACTGCTTTTCCTTTAGGGATTTCGACCAAGGAAGCGAGTGTGGCTAATGCATCTGCGAACCAATTTTTGTATCTAGGAAGATAGTGGAACGAGACATCCTGAAATTGTTGTGCCAACTCTTGGAGGTGGGCACTGTATCTTTGAAGGGTTGGATCTTGGATCCTCCACTTCTTTAGCGTCTGATTGATGATTAACTGGGAGTCCCCAAATACCTCAAGTTCGGTCACGTTGCGTTCTAGGGCTGCCTCAAGCCCCGCTATACAAGCCTCATATTCCGCGGTGTTATTGGTGGCGTCAAAGTCAAGATGTATTGCTAGTGGGGTATAGATGTCGTCAGGGTCTACCAACAACATTCCAATGCCGAACCCTCTCTTGTTGGCTACGCCATCGAAAAATAATTGCCACTTATTTTTGTCTTCTATACTCATGATTTCTTCATCAGGGAATCGCGGGTCTTCCCCCTTCGCTTCGTCACAAGGAAATTCGGCCAACTGATCTGCGAATACACTCCCCCTGACGGATTACTGAGTGATGTAAGTGATATCATATCCCGCGAGCATGGAGTACCATTTAGCCAGTCTCGAAGAAAAATTTGATTTGTCTAGGATATACTTTAAAGGATCCATTCTTGCAATGAGACGAATCGGGAAGGCTTCCATATAGTGTTTTAGCCTTTGTGATACCCAAACAAGAGCAGCGCAAGATTTGTCGAGTGGAGAGTAGTTGATTTCGCTGCCTTGGAATCTGCGACTGACAAAGTAGATGGCATTCTCTGTGTGTGAGGCAGGCTGTTCTTGAGCGTGCATAGCCCCTAGCGCGTTGTCAGTAACCGTGAGGTATATCTTTAAGGGCTTTTCTTTGTGTGGTGGAACCAGGATGGGTGGGGAAGTTAAGTAATGCTTAACTTCCTCGAATGCTTCTTGACATTCTTCGGTCAACTCTTGAGGTGCGTTTTTCTTAAGTAGCTTGAAGATAGGATCGCACATGGTGGTCATTTGATTGATGAATCGACTGATATATTGGAGTCTGCCCATGAATCCCTTTACTTCTTTCTGCATTCTGGGTGGAGGCATGTCCATGATAGCCCTTATCTTAGCGGGGTCTGCCTCTATGCTGCGCTCTGTGACCATGTACCCTAAGACTTTCCCTTTGACCACTCCGAATGAGCATTTTGCTGGGTTTAGTCTCATCTTGTGTTGTCTCAGTCGATTGAAGAATTTTCTGAGATCTCTGAAGTGCTGACCATCTGTCCCTTTTGAGTGGATAATCATGTCGTCCACGTATACCTCTATTTCTTTGTGGATCATGTCATGGAACAGTGTCGTGACTGCCCTTTGGTAAGTAGCCCCAGCGTTCTTGAGACCAAACGGCATGACCGTGTAACAGAACGTTCCCCAAGGTGTGGTGAATTCTGTTTTGTGCTGATCCTATTCTGCCATGAGGATTTGGTTATACCCTGCGAAGCCATCGAAGAATGAGCGGACTTCGTATGCGGCTGTGGCGTCGACCAACATATCTATGTTTGGTAGTGGGAAGTCATCTTTAGGGGATGCCTTGTTCAAGTCTCTAAAATCGACACAGACTCGTATTTTCCCGTTCGACTTGGCTACTTGTACCGTGTTTGCTAGCCATTCCGGATACTCGATCACTTTGATAAAACCCACGTTTAAGAGTTTCATGATTTCCTCTTTTTCTTGCATTGACCATTCCGGATTGATTCTGCGTAGTTTCTATTTGACTGGTTTGGCGTTGGGTAGAAGTGGTATCTTGTGCTCTACAATTGACTGATTCAACCCAGGCATATCTTTGTAGGACCAAGCAAAGACGTCGACATATTCTCTGAGGAGCTGCGTCAGGGTTTCTCTGTCTTCCCCCTTGAAGAAGCTGCCGATCTTTGTTTCTCTGGGGTCTTATATTGTCCCAAGATTAACCGTTCGCATTTCCTCATCGTCAACAGGGCCATTCTTTCCACAACGACCTACTTGCTTTGCTAATTCTTTTAAAATTTGTTCATTTTCTTGATCTATCTCATCGTATGATTCATTATTAACGTGTTCGTTATATTGATTATTATTAGTTAATTCATCATTCACGATGTTGGCAATCTCAGGGTACTCGGAAAGATCAAAGTTTTCATTAAGGAAGTAAGGGAATACATGCTCGGCCACCACCTCGATTTCCTTTGGAGTGAGTTCATCAGAGGTGGAGCCTGATTCTAATGTGAAAGTTACAGGGCCTATCTTCCTGCGGGGATAGGGAGAACAACCAAGCTCTTTGATCATGAAGTCTTCATCAACAATTGGCCCACCAGTGACGTGCCATTTTAGAATTGGCTCATCACATTTCTGTATTAATCTTGGGTAATCAATAGTTGGAGCGTCCCCTTGGAGATTGCATGGATCTGGCTGTCTTTTAACCGGCACAGGTCTTCAAACTGTCGCAGCATGTCTTCTCCCAATACAAAGTCCCATTCGCTGGTTATTTCTGCCTTCGTGCCCCACAAATCTTTAGGGATTAGTGAGACGGTTTCTATTTCATCTGGTGAAGCATCGCAGTCGCTGAAGATTTCAAGGCCCGGTTGGCGCTTTCCCTTATCGTCAGTCCATGGTTCTGAAAAGATAAAGTAGGGGATGATTTCCCCTTCCCGAACGAAGTAGCCATTGAGTGTCTTTCGATATGGTTCGAGATTGCAATCTTTGACCTTCGGGTTATTGTGGCCTTTGTATGCGGTTCATTCCCACTTGACTCAAGTGAAGTCCCACTCTTCTTCGTCATCTCCATCATGGATGGAAGTGATATATCCTAGACCATGCTTTGTGTGTGGTGAGGGAACCGGTGGTGGTTCCGTTACCCCTTGCAAGTGTTTTCCAAGTCCCAAGCCAGGGAAGTATCCTTTTGCTTGCATCATTCTCCAAACAGGAAGGTTTCCAGAAAATCGAAGTGCCTTGGAGTAATCATTTTCGTTGCAAGTTTCTATGACATTCACGGTGCTTTCTTTCTCGATCTCAAAGCCACTGAACAGGAAATCAGAAGTGCTATGTTGTACCTCGAGGATAGGGCTAGCAGTAACCATCTCTCCGTGTATGGTGACTATCGTATCGTTGTGTCTGAACTTGATACATTGGTGTAGGGAGGAGGGTACACCCCCTATGTCGTGTAGCCAAGGGCGGCCAAGCAGCAAGTTGAAGGATGCCGGGATGTCGATGACTTGAAATTCGATTCTCATTGTGACTTGCCCCATTTCTACAGGTATCACAACTGACCCCAAAGTGGTTCTAGCAGTACAATCGTACCCCCTTACAGTATGCCCAGATGGCTTAAGGTCTTTGTGGGTGAGGCCTAATGATGATAAGGCCTTCTTTGGAAGGACATAGATTGCAGAACCATTGTTGACCAAAATGCGTGGCATTCGATATCCATTCACCTTAGCAGTTATGTAGAGGGCCTCATGATAATTGTTCTCATAGGATGGGAGATCCAAGTCGGTGAAAGTGATGACGTTGCCAAATTGTACTTGACCGATCATTTGAGTGAGCTCTTCGGGTGTTGCTTCCGAGGAAATGGTCATTTGAGCCAATGCCTTTTTCAACATCTCACGATGCGTGTGAGAAGCCCCTATGAGATCCCAAACTGAGATGTTTGCTTGTGTCTTCTTTAGCTGAGTTAAGAGAGGGTCGTCTGGTTCGTTTGATGATGAAGTTTTTGCTTGTTTAGGAGGGTTTTCGTCCCTTGGATCTTTGTTGATGATCACACGACCAGATCGTGTGAGGAGATTGACTGTTTTAGACCCTTTTTCCTTTTGTTCTAAGATTTCCTCCCAAGACATCATATAACAGAAAGAATATTTATTAAATTCAAAAGGGCTCTCGTCCACAGTTGTGGTCAGACGAGTAGGGTCCTTGAAGCTACTTTCTACTTCTATCAAATTGACTTCATTGTTTGGTAAAGTATTAGTAACAACATTAGGTAGTCCTATCTCTTTATCGTCAAACAAATCTTGGATGACGTCTTTCAAGTGGAAACATAAGTTGGTGTCGTGGCCGGTGAAGTTGTGGTACTTGCAGAAGAGATGATGAGCATGGTTGGCAGGGAGATCTTTCTTTGGAGGTCCACCTTCTCTTGGTTTGATTTTTCCATTCTTGACGAGTACCTCGAAGAGTTCTTCTTGAGTGATCCCTTCAAGCTTGTCATAATGCCTATCCCTTTTCTCTTTTGTGGTGGAGGTACCGCAGAGTACTTACCATTTTCGGGATGATTGAAGACAATAGCATTAACAGAAGTGTCCTTGGGGTTGGAAGAGGAAGAGGAGCTCTTGTTGTAACGGAATCCACTTTCTTTCTTGGCTTCCCTTTTCTGCTTGATGAGGTCATCTAACCGTATACCCGACTTGTGGAGTTCGGCGAAGCTGGGAAAGTAGTTGCCCGCGATTTTGTCTTGATACTCCTCCCTAAGACATTGTATGAGGATGTGGATTTGTTCGTCTAGGCTGGGCCAATCAACGATTTCAGTCAGTTTGGTCCTCCACCTTTTGACAAAATCTGTGAAGGATTCATTCGGAAGCTGCTTGGTTTGTTCAAGATCCCTTCTAGTGGTGCGGTAAGTGGAGTTTTCCTCATATTGCTTTTGGAAAGTACAACTAGCGAGTGGCCAATCGAGTCTTGTAGAGAGTAGGAGAGTCATGTACCAATCCCTAGCGGCACCATCAAGGGTTTATGGAAAGCATTGGGCTAACAGGTTGTCATCAACACCCATGGATAGCATGGCCCAAGAGTAGGTCTCCAAATGTGATTTGGGGCAGGTGGTGCCATTGAATTTCGCAATGTCAGGTGTTTTGTACTTTCTAGGAAGCTTGGAAATGGATTGACGAAGGGTGTCATAATCAATAGAGAGCGAGGCTCCCTTACTCACATCGAGGGATGCAAGCTTCTTTTCCAACATGGCCATGGTGAGGGGTTCGTTCTTGCTTTCCCCTTTGCTTTCTTTCTTGGATGTGTAGCTCTCGTTGTCAGAGGAGGAAGATGACGAGCTAGACTCGTACTTCTTTTTCTTGCTTCTGTTTTGGCGGCGACCCTTGGCCTTCTTGGTGTATGATTCCTCTTCTTCGGAGGACAAATCATTTTTCTTCTTCTTTTCTTTGTTGGCTAGTGCTGCCCTAATCTCTTGGATTTCTTCTACAAGAGTGTGTATTTGGGTAGCTTGCACTTCTAGGCGATCATTGGCTTCTTCCAGAAGTTTGTGGTTATTTTTGGACAAAGTTTCATTACCCGGAATATCGTCGATGCCGGACATTGTGTTGGGAGTCTTGAAGTTGAATAGCTTCGGAAAACTGACAGAAGAGATGCAGAGATGACGTCAGGATCATATCTAGCCCCAACGAGTCGGAAGCAGGCTTAAACGGTTCAGGCTCAATTACAGCAAACAGAGGCATTATCTCGCGCGAGACATGTAGTCCCGCACGAGACAATCACACGGAAAGTCAATTTTTATTAGACCTAATTTTTGGTCGAAACAGAGAATCCGTTTTGAGGGGTTTCTAAGGCTTTTATCAGAACCTAACGACTAAGCAATAAATCCGATTTTTGTAAAACAAAGCCATGTAAGATTGTTTTTGAAGGATATATTCTCTTTTTTTTCTTTTAAAGGGACTTCCGAAAGGGTCATTCCGAAGGGACTTTTCCGAAGGGACTTTTTCGAGGGACTTTTCCGAGTCCTTCTTTATTGTCAATTTTACATGGCTTTATATTGGTCAAAAACAAGAAAAGATCGCCAAGTCAAACCGACCGGTCACGGAGTGTTCCTAAAAAGACAATCTACATGAAAATGTGGCGATGCAAGGCTGGAAGGCTAGGCTCCTCGCGATATGACAATCTAGGTGGATTGAATACGCGGAGTGGGATGATCCAACTTCGGAGAGACCGGCGACTAGGTGGTTACCGTCATTCGTCCTTAGTGTGGGTCCCGGGTTTATAGAGGGTATGCAGTGCAATGACAGATATATCATGAGTGCGCGTGTGTGATAGTCAATCTAGGTGATAGATAAAAATAGAGATTTTTTTTTTTGAAAACAAAAGAATACAAATAGCGGCCGCACCAAGTGGTTGCCTACGTTTCTCCCAATTTAGGAAGACTCAGGTCGTCGTAGTTCCACATAATGAGGGAGAGAAAGAGAGATGAATAAATCAATTACAACTCCTGAATTCCAAATGGACCGGACTTTAATAAAATAAAACCCAATCGCACGCAGTTTATAAATAACAATCAATTATTTAACTAAAATACGGATTCGAGTTCGACATCTTAAGGGAGGCCTTAAGATGAGGGAACTCTGCAGATAATGAATTCTGGGATCCCCCTTGCGTGTTCGACTCTCGTCTTGGACTGTGAGATGAACAAGAAAAATCAGAAAACCACAGATTGTTGAGGCGACGTCTCGCGCGAGATAAGATATCTCGTGCGAGATATGCCTGATCTGAGAACAAAAAACGAATTTTTTTTATATATATTTTTTTGAAAACCTCTCTTTTAATTTTGACGCAAGTTTAAGCCTCTTAATTTTATTGTTCCCAGCGGAGTCGAGCGGATTTTGATCATCCCCTTTTTATTTATCTTTTGAGTCGCCACCTATATTATTCATTTGGAAAACATAGAAAAATCATTTTGAAAGAGATTTTGGGTTCGGGGCTTAGGTTATGGAATGGGAAGGTCAAGGAGCACCCATTCCACCGAATCCGGAGATCGGTCTTGCTAAAGAAAAGAGAGATTTTCAAAGGAGAAGAAGATATTAAATCTAAAATAAATAAAAATTCATTTAACGGGGTTAAACGGAATGTAGGATCGATTGCTTCGAAAGCATCCCTATGATTTGGGGAGGCTCTAGGCCGATCCTAGATTCTATGTATTTATACCACTCTAACAATCAATTAGAAAGGAAATAGGGGTTACCTTGCGTGAGGAGATTCGGGCAGAGTTTCGACTCAAATTCAGAATCGAATCTTGACACGGACAGAGCTTCGCCTCAGTCCTTGACTCGGATCTTGATGCTTGTTTATCAACAAGGTTGACAAATAAACTTTGAGGTGATTTTAGGGGGGATTTACAGGAATCTTTCAAGGAGAGAAACCAGTAAATGTAGAGGGAATATGGGAATTGTGGACCTCTGAAATACTGAAAGTCATCCAGTATTTATAGGTGTTGGAGAGGTGTAGGTGGAGAGGTAAAACACTCCTAGGAAGGTTCCAGACTCCAAAATCATTGGTTGGCCGGATGGATAAAGTTTTATCCCGAAAAGAGGTTGAAATCGACGAGGAGACTGTCATCTGCATGCTGCAGAACACCAATATCTCGCGCGAGACACGCTATTCCGCGCGAGATATTGCAGTCTATGGACAATTTTGTCCTTCCCTCGTTATCTCGTATGCTGTTTAGTCTCAAACTAACGGTGGTTAGCCAAAACTTAACGAAACATGGCAAAATGGTGGATTTCCACTTCTTGACTCAAAGCGAGACTTAGAGTGGTATAAATGTAATCCGATGGGTTCAGAATGGGGTGTCTATAACAACCTCCGAATTGTCAAAAATCCATCTTTAGCTCCCTCTATCTCTGTCAAAAAGAGATAGCGCCGTAAGCTTTAGCTTCCGTTACTTCCGTTAAAATGGAATAACGTCAGGCGACAACCTCCGAATTGTCAAATTCCAGCTTTAGCTCCCTCTATCTTTGTCAAAAAGAGATAGCGCCGTAAGCTTTAGCTTCCGTTACTTCCGTTAGAATGGAATAACGTCAGGTGACTCCTCCATTAACCGTCAAAACTCGAAGGATCCTAGACCTGCTGCTTAACTGTCTAGCAATGATCCCGAACTACGATCATGGGTTGATTCCTCCCGAGGATACGTAGGTAGCCTTTTCAAAGGTCCAGCTATCCGACCAGATTGGTCACCCCCTTCCTTTACCATCTCCTTAGCGGTGTGCGAACCTATTAAAAGGTCCAACCATTCGACATCTTAGGTCACCTCCTCTCCTTCTTCATAGCAAGGGATCAGTTTCTCGTCGCCATTCCCCATTGGATTCCAAACTACGATCATGTCTTGATTCCCCTAGGATACGTGGGTAGCCTACTTTAGGTTCAGCCAATCCGTCACACATGACATCCTTTCCCCAGTGGATCCAGAACTACGATTTGGCTTAATTCCTCTTCGGGATATGTAGGTAGCCTTCCAAAAGGTTCAGCCACTCGACCTTCTTGGTCACCCATTCCCAATCCATCTCGGCAGTTAACCAGATTGGATTCTCACTTTTATCGACAACCCCACTTGCTTCGCAAGTGCCGTTGCCGAGGGGCTTCTTTAAGTACCCAAATCTGGCTCATGCCTTCAAATTAAAGTTTCCTAGCAGTTTCCCAAACTTTCATAAAGTTTAGGGGCAATTCGGGAACTTTTCAATACTTTTCGAGCAAGAAAGGACCTATTAGGAATTAGAATTCTGGATAGGACCTCACTGGAAAGAAGCTTCCAAACTGCCACCTTGCATGTTTCCAGAAACATGTTGACGCGACAGAAGAAGACGCCGGACGACTTCATTAGCCGCAAGATCATGCCGGGCGGCTTCATTAGAAGCACACCAGAAGCCTATAAATATAAGCCTCCTCTATTCATTTTGATATACAATTTTGAGCACTGTTACTGTGCAGAAATAGAAACTCGACTTACAGTCCCAAAAAACACACAAATCCATCCTCTCTCATACACTAATCCTACCTTAATCTATTCCTAAATAGATATTACCTAGGAAAACTCCCTTGAAAGATAGAGAAAAACCAATATTGGTAATCTCTCCTTCCTTTACCTTTGATACATTCCTATATACTTTTATTTCCATTGTTACCTCTTGTTTATCTTTATTTATGTCATAAAGCTTTGATCTTTGCAATGTAGTCCTCATATTTCCCACTCCCTTACACAAATGATTCAAATGGAGATCCTCTTCCTTGGATGAATAAGATTTCACAAGTGGCATGTTCTAGGGATGATCTACCATATGATGATGTGATTCCCCTTTACATTTATGTATAAAAATGCAATCTTTATCTATTATATGTCTTCCCCTTCCCATTGATCTAGCTTTCCAAGGATTGTCCACCTTATGAGGTATTAAGGACATAGGAAAAGCCATGAAGATCATCCCTTTTACATTATGTCTTTAGATTAATGATACTCCTTGTATTGTTCATATTAAAAATGCAATCTTTACATTAATGCTATTTCCCCCCATGTCCCTAAAGTTGGATTCTTTCTTCAAGGATTGTCTAAAAAGCCTTCTAAGGCACAAAAGACATAGGATGAGCTTAAAGATCCAATCTTTACATCCCATTTTCCTAGTCCCGTGGTTCTTGATGCATTCCATAGCGAGGATTGGTGTAAAGACTCCATCTTTACATCAATCCCATTATAAAAATGCCACAGTCTTTGTCCCTTTAGAAATCAATGAGTCATAGTCCCAAAATCTCCGATAATCACTTGAGACGAACATAAAATGTCCCTAAGAATCATCATTGTCTCAAGATGTAGGATCGATGGACAAAGATTCATTCTTTTTTAAAGAGTCTCATTCTTGGACTTAAAGACAACCCTTTTTAATCACATTTGACTAAAATCCCCAAGAAAAGTTAGATTAAGACAAACCAAGGCTGCTACGCCTATGTTGGTTGATTAATCTAATGGATGGGTAGATAAGTCCCGTAATGATGATCATAAGTCCAAAGTGAGCACGGGATCAAAATTCCGAAAATACCAAAGTCCAAGATATCCCGAACTAAAACCTTCTAAAAATGGTTGTTACGTTCAGATAATGAACTTGACATATCCTTTTCTCTTTTCTCAAAAACACATAAGCACACAAACAAGCACACAAACAAGCACAAATTTTGGACCTAGGATGACTTGCTTTTGCAAGGATCATTGGGTGAACGCCAAACGTTCTTCCCAAGGAGTAACTTAACCTTCGAACCCTTTTTCCTTTTTTTCAAAGTTATGAGGATAAATAAAAATGGCATGGCGACTTCGTTTTTCAAAAAACCGGTGTCTTCAAACTGAGGTGAACTCGAACCCTTTTCCGCGAGGGGCACGCATTCACAGCAGGGCCGCCTTAAGCAGCGAAGATGTCGCCCATACAACACTAGATGTAATATGGATGGTAGCATTTCAAAGGATCAACACTCTATTTCCCATAATTTTATAAGATTTACCCAAATTTTTGGAATCCATTTATTTCTGGCATACTCACGGTCAGGATTGGATACAAGCCAAAGCATGGAAGGAGATGATCTGCATGGAAGAATAAAAGTAGGAGAAACTTTGGCACAGTCCTATTATGATACGGTTTCCTTTTGGCAACATAATTCTTTTCTTGGTCAGGAAGCAAATTATTTCGTAGAGAATGAATTAAAATCCTTTAAAGTTTAGGTCTGTTGTTCCTATAAAAACAAGTGATAACATTGAATATTGTGGTGCTTGTGTAATCAAATTAGTTGTCGCTAATTTGTGTTAGCCAGAGAGAATATGTGAAATCAACAAAGAGAGCCTAACAGTGGTGGGTCTTGGAGTGTACTTGGGGGCATTTTATAGGTGGCCTAACTAGGAGATGTCTATGATTTATTTGTGTGAGGGTGTGTTCATGATTTGGAGGCTATATTTATTGTTTTAAACATGAGCGAATATTGTAACGAAATAGATTTATTGATAATAGTTGATATCATGTCTTGTTAGTGCCCTCAGATGTAATCCCTTCTATGGGTGACTGGATAAATAAATTGCGTGTTCTTGTCTTTTATTATTTTTATATGCATGTTGCATGCATGTTATTTATTCCTTTTACACTTGATATGAGACAATTACTGTTCGAAGAACACCAATTCCTTGACAATCACTTTTGATACAAAATAAATATCGATTTTTAAATTTCAAAATTCGGTTAAAAATAATTGACCTTTTTTCACTTAAAATCTGAATTTATCCTTGCACATTGAAAATCATATATATATATATATATATATATATATATATATATATATATATATATATATATATATATATATATATATATATATATATATATATATAAGTAGGTTTCTAGTTCAGAGGCTATATAAACCCCTTCCTTCCTCATTTGTAAGTACGAGAGAAAAAACCCAAGTTATAAAATTCAAGTGTTCATACCATCTATGGCAGCCTAAACACTTTTCCTACCCCTTAGTCTTATTACTTAAATTGCTTTTATACCTTCTGCACTTCACATTAAAGCCCTTACATAAAAAAAAAAAAAAAAAAAAAAAAAAAAAAAAAAGAGTGTTTTTGCTATTCTGCTGTATAAATTCTGAAGAAAAATTTTACGATACCTCCTTAATCTCCTGTAAGTATTCTTCTTAAAATATTATGTGTGTTCTGTTAGTATTTGCATTATGTTTTAACTTTTTGTATGTAAAATATAAATTAATGGTTAAAATTAATATTTGTTTTTATTTAATGTTCATCAAATGTAAATTATTTGTTAAAACTACAAGATATGTTTAAATCAGTAGTTGTTTATAGTAGTGGTTTAACGGAAACCCAAAAAATCCGCCATACCCCCCTTTTTTGGTATCAGAGCATGAGAGATCCTAAGTCTAAAAGACTACAACAGGCTTGATCGGTGGCATGTTGATGTAAGTCCACAATACATCAAGAACCCGTGTAGGTGAAGATGAGGGATTAATCATTCTTTTATATCATTACTAGGATGATATGATGGAAGTTTTTGGTTTCAATCTATGTTAAATAGTATATGATTTTGTTTTAAATTATTTTTCTTAGTTATGCTTTAATTACCATAAGGGCTTTAGGACTATTTAATGAAGGTTTAAAAGATTTAAGGAAAAGACGAAGGGTTAGGTTCCCCCCTCAAATATTATTGCTTCCTCTATCTCATCATCGCTTAATTTAATCGAACTATTCAATACAACTCTTGAAAATCAAAAAACTTTGAATAAAGTAGTTGAAAACCTAGATTACATTAAACATTTAAATAATCAAATTTTTACAGATTTAAGAGATATTCGAAACAATTTACCTAATAAAAGAGAAGTTCAGCAGTTAATCTATTTGTTAGAAACTCGAAAACCAAAAGAAACAGTAGAAGCTAAAGAACTTTTGCAGAAAATAGAAAGACAGGTTGAAAATCTTGAGAAAGTAGTTGAAACAGTTAAAAAGATAGTAGAAGGCTAAAACTGGAAAAATCAAGAGAATACCTACAGGCTCTAAGTGACGCTAAAAAATACAAATCAGAGAGTAATACAGAAGAAGTTACAGGATTTACAACTTATACAGGAACTGGTAAAGCCGATAAACATTACCCTATTATCTTTAATTTTATTATAAGTCTACTTTTACAGATAATCGAAAAATTAAATATATTATTAAAGAAAAGTGACACGCCTCAACCAAGTACTAATACTCTAGATAACGACTTGGATAAAATAATTAGTGGGATAAATAAATTAAGTCTAGGAGAAGAAGTAAAAATTAAAAGAAAACCAATACCTTATAAACATTGGGTACCAAGAAAATGAGTGATCAACAGAATAGAAGTTTTTTAGGAAGAAGTAGGACAGTACAGGAGTCAAGAAATTCAACAAGCAACTTACAAGATATCATCACAACAGATAACTTTATAAATAGGATACTAAGAAGAGGATCAGGATCTAACAGTAACCAACAAATAGTACAATTAGAAGAAGAAATAGATGTAAACAGAAACCTAGATTTATAAAACCAGCATCAGTTAGATATTTTAAATCCAAGAACATTATACCAAACAGGAATGTTAAACATTAATACAGTCTTAATAAGAAGTAGTAGAGAAGAAAGACTTAGGGTAGTTGATGGAACAGTTACAATAGATTTATTCTCACCAGAAACAATCCAAAAAATCAAACAGTCTGGAAAACATTTCGCACATGTGGGATTAGTGGTAATTGGAATAAAAGGATTAGGAAGAAAAAATTTAGGAACAAAATTATTAGCCTTATTATTAGATAAATCATGGAAAACAGATTTGAAAAAAGCCATTATCTCAGGAATGGAAATAGACTTAAGTCAAAATACAGCGCTATTTTACTGTACACCAGGAATACTAAAAGACATAAAAGATCTACAAAACATTAAAATTGCCTTAAAAACAAAAGGATATGATAATTATGTAGGAAACAATATAGTAATAAGTGTAGGAACATTAGGGAAAGCTAGCAACAGATCAGGAATGAAATATAAAGTAAACATACACGGAATTGTTAATACAATTGCCTCAAAATCAATACAGATGATAGAACCACTTAAAATAAATCCCGAGGAATTAGCAGGACTGGAATGGTCTTTGGACGACCTACAAGAACCAGACAGTAAAGTATTAATACCAAAACAAAGTCATATATATGAAAATGCAAATGGATTGCAAAGTTTAAGATTCGTAAATTTTAGAAGAGAAGACCCTACACAAAGTGATAATGAAACAGAAACAGAATATAATTTTATGAATATAGAATATGACACAGAACCAATCTATGATACAGATAGTGAAGATAAAGAAATAGTCATATGATTTGATCAATTTGAAACAGAAGAAAATGACTTTAGTATAATAGACTATTTAGAAGAAGAACCCTCTACAGGTTTTAAAATAGAATAAACTAACAAAACATTTGAAGAAATTATAAACAAAAAATTCACAGAATTAAATATCCAAGAAGAAGTGGATGACATGATAATAGATTGTATTACAGAATTAGGATTAACATATGAAGAAAGTATAATAAATTACAAGAAATTTACAATTTACCTTTGGTAAGTGATATACAACAGGGAAAAATAATGATAGCTGACTTTTACAAACAAGAAAATGCATTTATGGATCAACATATGGAAAATGCAAGAAAAAGAGCTAAACCAGAATGGACAGAACCAGGAACTGCTACAGAAGACGTAATAGGTAGAGAAAATTGGACTCCCCTGTCAAGACAATATACCGGAGAATCAAAATACACTAGCCAAGGAGCTAGACTACCCATAGGGAATTTATACAGTAGTAATATGTTATTATTAGAAAAACAAAAGCCACAGTTATGGGGTGATGAAATATTACTATGGGAACAAACAGTAGTAAGAATGTGGGAAACAAACAAAAGGGATAGTATGGATATGTTTTCATATCTAGAAACCACATTAGGCCCAATAGCTTTAGGAATATGGCAAAGCAAAAAAGCTCAAAATCCAGATGAGATAAATAGATTAAAGGCTATAGGAGACAACCCATATAACTTCACTAGTCAAATTAGAACATTAATACTAGGAGTAGACCCAGCAAAAAATACTACTCTTATACAAGATACAGCTATTAGAAATCTGGAACAACTAAGTATAGCAGACATGAAATACATAAATGAATTTACCCTAGATTTTACTAGATTATTATCACAAACAGGACAGGCTATGAATGATGAATTATGTGATAAATACTTTTTTAAATTACCTGGAGACCTAGGTAAAACTATCCATAATTCATGGAAACAAGAGTTTGGTGACAGACAAAACCTAGGAATTGGACCTAGAATTACATATACCTTTAACATATTAGAAGATAAATGTAAAGAAGTGACCCTCCAAGAACAATTAAAAAAGAGTGCTTATGCATTCTGTAAAACAGCAATTTACACACCACAGGCTTATGGACAATATAATAAATTCAAAAAGAAAATAAGAAAAAGTACAACGTACAGAAAAGAGTACAAACCTTATGCAGGGAATAAGTATGTAAGAAAACCTCAAACAAGAAGATGTAGATGTTTTATTTGTGGAGATGAAAAACATTTAGCAAACAAATGTCCAAATAAGAACAAAAACACAGAAAGAAGTAATTTAATAGAACAATTAGGAGAATACAATATAGAACCTCTAGACAGTAGGGAATCAGATAATGAATCAGTATACAGTATCTACAGTAGTGATGATAACAGCCAAATCACAAAAATTACATATACTTATATGAATAAAGAAGAGGGATGTGTACATAATTGGATTAGTAGAAGAGGAAATAATTATATAAAATGTTTTAATTGCGATTATTTTCCGAGTATAGAAAAAAGGTCACAGTGCAACATATGCTTTAAAGAAATTTGCTATCTATGTTTAAAAACATTATTCGAACAAGAAATGACTACAGTAGAAGTATCAGCTAAAATAGTAAATATGGAATTAGTTACAGAAAAATTGGATAAATTAGAAGTAGCAACCGAATTACACAATCTAAAAATAAGAAATATAGAAAAAATGATATTGCAAATAGAAAATACAATATATAAGGGAAAACAAAAAATAACAGAAGAAGAACAAGTAGATTATACAAATATGTCAACAGAACATACATTAATACAAACAAGGAATATAACCAACATGATAAATTTACAATGTAGATTATGGCTAGATAATAATGAGTATTTAGATCTTACTGCTTTACTAGGCACAGGAGCTACAAAAAGTGTAATATCACATGACATGGTTCCAAAAGAGTTTAAGAAAGAATTAACATATAAACTAGTAACTAGAACAATAGAAGATAGGCTAATGACAATCACACATTGCATTGAACCTATAGGAATACAGTTTCTAGACTTTTCAGGAAATTATAGCTTCAAATATGACATATCACAGGTTAATATTAGTCCAGAATATGTAAAATCAAAAGACTTTATATTAGGCCTAAATTTTATTCTAGGTTTACAAGGGGCCATAACAATTACAAAAAATTACATTACACTTAGTAAACATATTTATAGCATACCTACCCTACGATATAATCAAACATCAGAGTTCGCACAGAAGCGTGGTGGACTAGGTAGCTTAGAATTCCTAAAATCAAATCATCAAAATAAAAAATGCCATATAGAAAATGAAACTTTAAATCTCCTCACAGACATGCTAACACAAGAATTAGAAAAAGGAACAGATATAACAAAAAGTATAAATCATCCTATAATTCTTCATCTAGAAAAACTAGAACTAATAGGAGAAGAAATCACAAACTCAAAGGTTACATACATGTGTAAATTTAAAATAAAAAATCCTGACATTACAATCAGAACAGCTAACATTGAATACAGTCCGTTAGATAAAGAGGAATTTAAAATACAAATCCCAGAAATGATAAAACAGAAATTAATTAGGAAATCAGAAAGTCCACATAGATCAGCAGCTTTTCTAGTTAGAAACCATAGTGAAATAAAAAGAGGAAAAGCTAGAATAGTATATAATTATAAAAGACTTAATGATAATACAGAAGATGATGGATATAACATACCAAATAAAGATTCTTTGGTAAACTTAATACAAAAGAAAAAGATATTCTCTAAATTTGATTTGAAATCAGGATATAATCAATTAAAGTTAGAAGAAAAATTTAAACCATGGACAGCTTTCACATGTTCTGAGGGACAATTTGAATGGAACGTTTTAAGTTTTGGTCTTAAGAACGCACCCTCAATATTTCAAAGATTTATGGACAGTATATTTCTAAAATATGATTTTTGCATGGTCTATATAGATGATATCTTAGTAGCAAGTGAAACTTTACAGGAACATGAAAATCATTTACAACAAGTTTTTAATGAAATAAAAACACATGGGATAGTAGTATCAAAAAGAAAAATGGAATTATTTAAAAGAAAAATATCCTTCTTAGGATTAGAAATAGGAAACGGGAAAATAGAATTACAGCCTCATATCTCAACAAAAATTATTGATTTCCCGGAAAAATTTGAAAATTTAAAACAGATACAAGCCTTCTTAGGTTTAGTTAACTATGCAAGAAAATTCATCCCAAATTTATCAAAATTAGTAGGACCACTCTACAGTAAAACTACAAAAAATGGTCAGAGAAATTTTAATAAAGAAGATATAAAACTTATAAAAGAAATAAAGGACAGAGTAAAAAAGATAAAACCATTAGAATTACCCTTAGTAACAGATTACATAATTATAGAAACGGATGGATGTAAAGAAGGATGGGGAGCAGTCCTTCTTAGTAAATCTAATAAATATACTCCCAAAGACACTGAAAAAATATGTTCTTATGCCAGTGGAAATTTTAATAAAACAGGATTAAATTGGACAAGTTTAGATTATGAAATACAGGCATTAATAAATGCATTAGAAAAATTTAAAATATTTTTAAATAAAGAATTCACAGTTAGAACAGATTGTGAAGCAATAGTAAAATTCATAAAAAATGACCAAAGTAGAAAAGTAAATAGGACAAGATGGATAAATTTACAGAATATAATACAAGGTAGTGGATAAATTATTAATTTTGAGCATATAAAAGGAAATAATAATATGATTGCTTACATTTTGTCAAGGAATCTTAACAGGTTATTTCGAACAAATGGATAATAACGGTAAAAAGAAGATGGTGCTGCATCCACAGACAGAAAAGGCTAAAGCTTTGGATACATCTGACAGTGAAAGCATTAAGACAGAAAGAACAGACTATCCACAGTACAGGAGGCCATCTTGGGAGGTAATTCGAAACCCCCTAGATAGAAAAGTTGGATCACAGCAAGTTGGGCCTAGCTCGACAAAATTTCGGGTGGATAAAAATTTTATACCTAGAGCCCAATCCCAAACAAAAATCCTTACTTTTGGAACAAACACTTTACCCGTTTGCACAGATGAAAACAAAAAGTTCAGACCCATTACCGGAATGAACCTCACAGAAAGACAGCAGTGTTTACTTGACAATTTGTGGCACATACAAACATTCCCAAACGAATCCACAAAGAAAGTCCAAATTTTAAACTCTCTGGGTTATTTCTTTCTGGAAACATCCCAAAAAACCCCCGATAAGCCCATAACCAAAAGATTTTCACATTATGTGGTTCTTCGTGGGACAAAAGTGGGTATTTTTAACAGATGGGAAACAGTTGCTAAACATATACAGTGCCTGAGCCCTCTTTACAAGGGATTCCACAGTTTTTCAGAAGCCATGTATACAGCTAGAGAGCACTTTGGGCTCAATACATTTTTTATAGAACCCGAAGAGGTAAAAACATTTTCTGAAATTACAAAAGAAAATACAGAACAGGTCATTAAAAAACAGGAAGAGGTTATTGCAACCTTACAGAAACAACTTCTTCAAAAAGAAAATCAAAAAGAAAAGAATAACCAAGTTATACAGTTACAGGTTGAGAACAAACTATTAAAACAACAGGTGAAAGTTCTTGAAGAAAGATTACAAAAGTCTAAGGCTGCAAGTTGTGAGCCTATTCTCAACAGGGATTTCAACAGCTTTAAAGCCCGTGTCCTTGACATACCATGGAGACAGACATTACAGCCAGTACTGGACAGATTCAAAGAACTGGATGAAATGATTTCAAAAAGAATTTGTATAGGATTCCCTTTAATCCTATATAAATTACAACAAATGATAGTACAGATAGTTTTTCGTGAGATAAAATATACAGGAGTGAAAGTAACAGAGAGAATAAACAGCGAAGGAAGAGATACAGGAGTATTGCTACTACAGATTGATTTGGTTGAAACAGACATGCCACAGGAACTAATCACTCAATTCTATCATTATGGAATGATTGATTATGTTCAATTTAGGTTAACCCCTAAAACAGAAAAAATAATCAACAGCTTTGGAGAAAAATTCACAATAGTAGCAGGAAATATTGCAGTCCAATCTCATCCAAAAGTGGTGGGATGTAAAATTTTCGCATCCTTCCCCGAAGCAGACAGTCATACCTACAGACCATCAAGAAAAAGAATTTTTGTAAGCACCGAAGTCATAGACCAGGAGGTACTTGATTTGGCGATAAAGATTGAAGAAAACATTGACTTTTCAAGCCTTTTTTGGCTCCATGATCAAGAAAGTGAAGCATACATAGAAAAAGATGTATTAAATGATTATCACCGAAATGCTATTACAGAATACCAAAAAACACCAGAGCTCCCGAGATCCTTTCCTTGGCCCAAATACAAGCTCATGGCAGAAGGACATTACACCCAAATCTGGGCAACAGAAAACTGGAACATGCTTCTCCCGTTCATTGGAGAAGGAGAAAAGTTAGTACAAGACCACATTGTCAACAGAAATGACCCATGGCCCGAACCAGAAGACGATTACATGCAAGATGCACAATCAGACGGAGGAGACACCGTCCCAACCATTGACAGCAACTACAGAGACTTCTGAAAACACACAAGCAATGACGACAGAAGACAGGCGACATATGCAATGACGTCCGGCGGCTAAATCAAACAGATAGTGGGAATCTTTCTTTTATAACATGGCCGGCAGCATCTCCTTTACTTTCGGCAGAAAGCATCTACTTTTTAAAAAAGTATTTTAACGTGTCTAGCTTTTTAGTAGTGCGTCTTTTATTCTATGTAAATTATTGTACTTTCTAAGTAACCGGTGTAAGAACCGGCTAAGTAGGTTTCTAGTTCAGGGGCTATATAAACCTCTTCCATCCTCATTTGTAAGTACGAGAGAAAAAACCCAAGTTATAAAATTCAAGTGTTCATACCATCTATGGCAGCCTAAACACTTTTCCGACCCCTTAGATCTAGAAAACCTAATTGTACAACTCAGCGAAGCGTGAAGCTCATCATCAACAAAATCAGCAACAATGAATGAAGGAGATGGAGATACAGTTCCAAGTGATGATTTCTTTCCCCAAGTCCATCTTGAGTTTGGTGACCTGTAATAAACAATGACAAAAGACAAAAGCAGCTACAGAAGAAGAAACAAGGTGGCCGACACAACAAAAGCACTCAGAACAAAAAGCAGCTACAGAAGAAGGCGGCCGACACAGAGCATCTTTAAAAGAAGCCGCCCTCCCCACCACCGGCACATATCAACAAAAGTAAAAGTATTTTATTTTGTAATCTTGTACATTAGTCAAAAGTTGAGGGTCTCGCTCTGAGGACAAATGCGGACCGCCCATGTGCCGTGACCCAAAAAACTTTGCCAATTACTTTTTGAAAACAAAGGGGAGTCTGGAGGTATATAAATGGTTCTCCATCCTTAGGAGAGGCAGGCTTTTCATTTTTCAGTTTTTCTATCTCTCTCTAAAATCTCTCTCTCCACTGTAACCATCCATCCATTGGAACCATCAACCAAGAGCAACCATTGTATATCAGTTCTGTAATAATACAAAGTAAGTAATTTCTTATGTATATTATCTTTATGTTTAATCTATTATGTTTTAAGAGTCTTATACTTTAAAAGTATATAGGTCGGAAACCAGTAGGCCGAATGTTGAGAAGGATTTAAACAGTCTTACGGTAGCTGTATAATATTCAAAATTTATACAGTGTTATTAGTGTAACAATGACCACGTACTTTGAAGTATTTGTATTTGTATTTGAGTCAACTTTACTATTGAAAAAAAGTCAACTTTGGTATAGCAAAATAAATTAAATTTCGTAGCTTTTTATTTGATAATATATCTTGTTTATCTTCTATCAATTATTCTCATAGTTATGTTTTATGATCCTTTTCGTATTTTGGTATATATATATATATATATATATATATATATATATATATATATATATATATATATTTATATATATATATATATATATATTCAAATGAGAACCAAATTTATATGAGAACCATGAGAACCACTAACAGCCATTGGATTAAAAAATACATCAATGCTCCAGATTAAAAAAAAGAGATAGAGGGGGTGGCATTTTCGTAATTATTGTGAACTAAATCCCCCTCAAATTTCAAAATAAAATATCTCAATATCTATAAGTCGAAAAAAAAATTCGAAAACACTGATTTTTTTGTCTTGACGAGACGATTCAAACTAGATCCCTGAAGATAGGATATTGAAAAAATAATATTGAACAACGTCTAATTTTTAAAACACTAGCTAATTAACTAGTGTACACTAGCTAGTTAAGTAATGTACAATAGTAATGTATATAGTGTACACTAGCTAGTTAACTCGTGCACACTAGCCATATGACTTATACTGGACAATACCTTGACTTGGTCTTGACCAAGTCCTTGTGTACACTAGTTAATTAACTAGTGTACACTAGCTAGTTAAGTAATGTACACTAGCTAATTAACTAGTTTGAATCATGATATTGCTCCGTATTACTTTGTAATGAAAGAATAAAATAAATGGGGAGTGAACAAGCATAACCAAATCCACGTACACCAAGCAAGTAGAGTTGGTCAACACCAATGAACCTATAGACATGTTTGTTTAGAGCAATAACGGAGTGGAATTATAACAAAATTTTTGAAGAAAAATACAGTAATCAATCACAAATTAAATATTTATTTAATGAACACAATAGTCAATCAATGATTATACAGGTGTTTCTCTTAGTGTGAGCTCCTTTCAGGTTGCCACAGTGTGAGCAACGTGCTCTTCAGAAAAAAAGACGAGAGGTATTTACTAGAGAGCGACGTGCTCTTCAGAAAAAAATGGAGGAGTTCCAGATAAGGTTCCTACAGGTGGTTTATTACTTAATTAACTATTGTGCACGAGTTAATTACTTAACTAGTGTACATTACTTAACTAGTGTGCACGAGTTAATTACTTAACTAGTGTACATTACTTAACTAGTGTACATTACTTAACTAGTTAATTAGTGTTCACTAAGACAACATAGCTAGTGTTCACTAAGACAACATAACTAGTTAACTTACAGCTAGTGTTCACTTACAGCTAGTGTTCACTAATTAATTAGTGTTCACTAAGACAACATAGCTAGTGTTCACTTACAGCTAGTGTTCACTTACAGCTAGAGTTCACTAATTAATTAGTGTTCACTAAGACAATACAACTAGTGTTCACTAAGACAACATAGCTAGTGTTCACTAAGACAACATAACTAGTTAACTTACAGCTAGTGTTCACTTACAGCTAGTGTTCACTAATTAATTAGTGTTCACTAAGACAACATAGCTAGTGTTCACTTACAGCTAGTGTTCACTTACAGCTAGAGTTCACTAATTAATTAGTGTTCACTAAGACAACACAGCTAGTGTTCACTAAGACTACATAGCTAGTGTTCACAAAGACAACATAACTAGTTAACTTACAGCTAGTGTTCACTTACAGCTAGTGTTCACTAATTAATTAGTGTTCACTAAGACAACATAGCTAGTGTTCACTTATTAGTGTTATAACTACAAATTAACAGTGTTCACTAATTAATTAGTGTTCACTAAGACAATACGGCTAGTGTTCACTAGAATTGAATCAAATAACACTAGCTTTAAGTGTTCACTAAGACAATACAACTAGTGTTCACTAATTAATTAATGAACAATACAGATAGTGTTCACTAATAATTAGTGTTCACTAAGACAATACAACTAGTGTTCACTAAGACAACATAGCTAGTGTTCACTAAGAAAACACAGCTAGTGTTCACTAAGACAACATAGCTAGTGTTCACTAAGACAACATAACTAGTTAACTTACAGCTAGTGTTCACTTACAGCTAGTGTTCACTAATTAATTAGTGTTCACTAAGACAACATAGCTAGTGTTCACTTACAGCTAGTGTTCACTTACAGCTAGTGTTCACTAATTAATTAGTGTTCACTAAGACAATACAACTAGTGTTTACTAAGACAACATAGCTAGTGTTAACATAGCTAGTGTTCACTAAGACAACATAGCTAGTGTTCACTTACAGCTAGTGTTCATTAATTAATTAGTGTTCATACCATCTATGGCAGCCTAAACACTTTTTCGACCCCTTACTCTCACGCCAGAGGCCACCCCTGGCTTAGTTCACGTGTGTGCATGTGCAGGAGACCATTCAAGGAGAACCGCCGAGATATCAAGTGATTCCAGCTTCATTTTAGTTCCTGTGCAACCAAAATTGTTTGGCAAGATCGGTATATACATATATATATATATATATATATATATATATATATATATATATATATATATATATATATATGTATGTATAGGGTCTTATTATAATGAGAACCACATTTATATGAGAACCATAAGAACCACTAACAGCCATTGGATTAAAAAACACATCAATGCTCCAGATTAAGGTCAGCCGCATACATCATCTTTCTACTGCCATGTCATCATTTAAAATCCCCCTCAAATTTCAAAATAAAATATCTCAATATCTATAAGTCGAAATTTTTTTTCGAAAACACTGATTTTTTTGTATTGACGAGACGATTCAAACTAGATCCCTGAAGATAGGATTTTTGAAAAAATAATGGTATCTTGAAAACTAGTGTACCCAAGTTTATTTTCAATAGTTAAATAGTGTACACTAGCCCAGTTAAATAGTGTACACTAGCCATATGGCTTATACTGGACATATGACTTATACCCAAGTTAAATAGTGTACACTAGCTAATACTGGACATATGGCTTATACCCAAGTTAAATAGTGTACACTAGCTAATACTGGACATATGGCTTATATCCAAGTTAAATAGTGTACACTAGCCATATGACTTATACCCAAGTTAAATAGTGTACACTAGCTAATACTGGACATATGACTTATACCCAAGTTAAATAATGTACACTATTTAACTAGTTAAATAGTGTACACTAGCTAATACTGGACATATGGCTTATACCCAAGTTAAATAGTGTACACTAGCTATATGACTTATACCCAAATTAAATAGTGTACACTAGCTAACTTCCTTAAGAGTTTTTGTTTCGACACTATTCATTTTCTTCGCTTTTATCCTTTTTGTGTGTACGTGATACAGAATAAGAATAAAGTATTAAATGAAATGTATTTTCTTTATATAATAAAATTTAGTTTGAGTAGTTTTGTGCTTATTATATTTTCATGGCAAACTGAACATGAAATGAGTTAACAGATCAATGTATAGTCCCTAAAAATAGTAAGCTCAACAAAAGCAACTCCAGTAACATGGTAACAAACGTACACAATAGTCGAACCAGTCGCAAGTCGAAAATATCAGGTTCCTCCGATGATAACGGCCAGCTCTCTGTTGTACTTGTCATTAAATAGTGTACACTAGCTAATACTGGACATATGGCTTATACCCAAGTTAAATAGTGTACACTAGCAACTTAGCTAGTGTACCCAAGTTTATTTTCAATAGTTAAATATTGTACACTAGCCAAGTTAAATAGTGTACACTAGCCATATGACTTATACTGGACATATGGCTTATACCCAAGTTAAATAGTGTACACTAACTAATACTGGACATATGGCTTATACTCAAGTTAAATAGTGTACACTATTTAACTAGTTAAATAGTGTACACTAGCTAATACTGGACATATGGCTTATACCCAAGTTAAATAGTGTACACTAACCATATTGCTTATACCCAAGTTAAATAGTGTACACTAGCTAATACGGGACAACGGTAACAATGGCAGAAACCAAGTTTCTGTACAAAAGTAAACAATGTATCCAAACACCAACTCAAAATAAAAAAAGAATACATAGATATAGTTACAGCAGTCCATCTGCCATCAAGCAATTACGTCTGAGTTGGAGGCTCTGAGTCGACAATCACAGTTATTTTCTTGAGCAGTTCTGGCTTGTTGGCTCCCACAAGTTTCTCAATCTGCTGTCCATCTCTAAGGAAGAAGAACGTTGGTGTAGCTTTAATATCCCATTGCGTACTGAATTCCTGTACCAAACAAAAAAAACCTCAGGGTAGAAATTTTCACTATAAACCAGTTATTCCAGGAATTTATATATCTTCGGATAAAATTTAGCCAACATTCATAACTCATTCATTTAATATACTCCAAGTCCAAGATCAATTCCTCCCTGCGTACACTAGCTATGTATATAGTGTACACTAGCTAGTTAACTCGTGTACACTAGCCAGATGACTTATACTGGACATTGCCTTGGCTTAGTCTTGGCCAAGTCCTTGTGTACACTAGCTAATTAACTAGTGTACACTAGCTAGTGTACACAAGTCCTTGTGTACATTAGTTAATTAGCTAGTGTACATTACTTAACTAGCTAGTGTACATTACTTAACTAGCTAGTGTACACTAGTTAATGCAACAATACAGGTCTTTAAAAAGATGCCGTCAACCAATCAAATCAATTTATTTCCAATCTTAACAAACAGCAATGTATCATGAACTTAGAGAGCACATAATAATAGCTTCTCAAGTCCTGAAAGCTAATATGCATAACAATCAATAATGATGCTCTACATCTATAATTATTAAGATCAGGTAGTACATCCCACGACGACATTGCACACATATGTCTATGACACAGAAGTTCCGTAATACTTTTTCTCGGGTGATACTTAGCAATGCTCTTGTTATTGTGTACCAAGTTAATTCATCAAATTTTCTTAGAAATGTATGAATATGAATATCAAGCGTAACTTGTTATGAGGGAACCAATAAAAGATAAATATTTGGGTGCGGAAATGCGAACACATGTGGGTGCATGGTTGTTTATTTTATTACTGTAAAAACTTAATATTTAGAAAGTAGATAGTTAGTTAACTAGTGTACACTAGCTAGTGTACAGAAGTCCTTGTGTATACTAGTTAACTAGCTAGTGTACACTATATACTTAGCCATGGCTGATGAACATTGAAATTAAACTTGGGTACACTAGCTAAGTTGCTAGTATACATTACTTAACTAGCTAGTGTACACTAGTTAATTAGCTAGTGTTTTAAAAATTAGATATTGTTCAATATTATTTTTTCAAAATCCTATCTTCAGGTATCTAGTTTGAATCGTCTCGACAGGACAAAAAAATCAGTGCTTTCGAAAAAATTTTTCGACTTATAGATATTGAGATATTTTATTTTTTGAAATTTGAGGGGGATTTAGCGACGGAAATAATCCGTCGGTAATTCGTCGATAAAGAGCTTTAGCGACGGAAATTTGGCTTTTAGCGACGGATTTTTTCGTCGCTAAAACCTGTTTTTCTTGTAGTGCACTTCTCTTCTTGATTTACACACTGTCATTGAGGTGTTGTTCTGGGCATAGAGAGTTTGAGAGAATTCTTGCTGGTTATTGTTGTGATTATTGAGGGTTTGATTTAGATTGAGGAATTTTCCTCTGTTAGTCTTATTAGGTCATCTCTCACCCACATTAAGCTTGATTCTAATTCTCTATTAGTGTGTGTGTTTTGGGTTCCTGTGAAGAGCTGTGAGTTTGTGTGTTGCTTGGCTTGTTAATCTGAGGGTGTGGGTTTTGAGGTTACGGTGTTAGTTTGTGACACTAATATAGGCTACGAATTGGGGGGGAGGGGTCTGTGATAGGGGTTATTGGTCAGCTATGGTGCCTTAATTCTCATTCAACTTGGATCATTTGTCTTAGATTGTGGCTGGATTTCGGAATGTAACAGATAATTGGGCCTGAGCCTGTTTCTATCTCTTATACTCTGGTCATATTCTGCTTATTTAGTTTTTTCATTTATAGATTACTTCTTAACTAATTTGTGCTTTGTTTTTTGTTTTGATTGCTTCCGCTATTACAAAACTTGGTGCAACATTCTGTTCTGCTTCGTGGATCCTTGGGCGAGTGGTAAGTTCACTAAATAGTGGTATCAGAGCCAGCGCGAACGGTGGACGGTAAATAAGAAACCTAGTACAAGGTTTCTTGGGTAAGGAAAATAAAAACGAGTTTATTTTATTCTCGAGTTTTTAATTCTTATTTTTTTCTAGTTGTTGTGTTTTGGTTTTTTGATACTTATTTCATTTTAGATATCCTGTCTGTTTTTTGGAATTGAAATTCATTGTTTTGTATGGCTGCTAATATAAATGCTTATATGATGGAGCCATTCAATGACAAAGGTGATTTTTCGATTTGACAACAAAAAATAAAAGACATTTTGACCAAAGAAAAAGTTTTCAAATCTGCAACTCAACAATTTGCTGAATCGGATAAACAAAAGTTAAAGGTTGAAATGGATGAATGTGCTTATTTTTCGATTATTTTATATTTGTCTGCCTGTTTTCATGGAAAAGTTGGTAAACATGATAATGATAAAGCTTTTTGAGATAAACTGGAAGAATTATATGTTGAAACATCATTACCTAGTAAGATGTATTTGCTTGAAAAGTTCTTTCAGTTTAAATTAGACTTGAACAAAGACATGGATGATAACATTGATTGATTTACTAAACTTGTGCAAAATATCAAGCAAACCGGTGATAATGGATTTGAGTTTTGCAATTATGAGTTTGATAACATTTGCCTTGATAATGGTATTAAAAGGCATAAAACTATGCCTTATACACTGCAACAAAATGGTATTGCTGAACATATGAATAGAACTCTTTTAGAAAGAGTTAGAAACATGCTTGCTATTTCTAGTTTGTCCAAATGTTTTTGGGGTGAGACAGTAATGACTGTCGCCTTTTTTATAAATAGGTCTCCCTCTGTTCCTTTAAATGGTAGATGAGCTAAAGCTGTTTTTTTCTGGAAAACCTGTTGATTATGCAAATTTGAGTATTTTTGGTTGTGCTGCGTATACCTATAGAAAAAATGATAAACTTGAAACTCGGACTGTGAGGTGCATTTTCTTAGGATACCTGAAGGGTGTTAAGGGGTATAGTCTATGGGTAAGGGAGGAACCGGGTTCCAAAGTGATCATTAGCCGTGATGTAGTGTTTAATAAAACTGAATTTTCTTTCTTGAATAATGTGTCTCCCCCTCCCCCTGCTCCAAATACGATGGAGCACTCTTATGTGCCTATTACTGTTATTGTTAATGAACCTGTTGCACCAACTGAAAATGAGACTCCTCCTGTTGATGATCCTATTGTTGTTAATGAGTGAAATGTTGATGTTGAAAATGATCATAATGAGTTTCCTGATTTAACTGAGTACCAACTTAGTCGTGATAGACCTAGACACATACGTAGGCAACACACACATTTTCATTATTTTGATATGACTTCATTTGTGTTTAGTGTGTTTGAATCTATTGATAATAATGAGCCTAAAACCTATATTAAAGCTTTAAATTCTGCTAACAAGAGTGAGTGGATTGATGATATGAATGATGAAATGAATTATTTGCATGTTAATGATACTTGGACTTTAGTGCCTAGACCAAAAAAATGTTCAATTGTTTCTTGTAATTGGCTTTATAAAGTCAAGAATGAATCCGACTCTGTTATATTTAAAGCTAGACTTGTAGCAAAAGGTTTTACTCAGAAAGAAGGTATAGATTACATTGAAATGTTTGCTACTGTTATTAAATTCACAACTGTTAGCATTATGCTTGCTTTGGTAGCTCAGTTTACTTGAGAAATGAAACAAATAAACGTTAAAATTGCTTTTTTTGCATGGTAATCTTGATTAAAAGATTTATATGAAACAGCCTGAGGGTTATATTGATAATACTTGTCCTGATTATGTGTGTTGGCTTAAAAAGTCGTTATATGGGCTTAAACAGTCTGCTCGTATGCAAAATTTGAAATTTGATAAGTGTATGCTAGATTTAAAATTTCAGCGGAGTGCGTTTGATCATTGTTTGTATTTCAAGAATGATACGAGTATGCCTGTTTTCTTGCTCATATATATTGATGACATGCTTCTTATTAGCCATTTTTCTAAATCTGTGGAGAATGTTAGAAATTGATTAAGTGCTAAATTTGACATGAAATACCTCACTGATGCTAATAAGATACTTGACATGAATATAATCAGAGACCGTGATTTATCTGTTATTTACTTGAACCAAATTTCATAGTAGTGTATGAGTCTTCTATATAGCTCACCAAATTCCCACATATTTTCGATTTGGGATGGGGGATATCACAATCTCCCTCACTTAAACCCTTGCCGTCCTTGGCAAGGTCAATCAATACCCAGGTCGTACCCCCAGGCTAGCTCGCAATACTTAAGGTCGCGGTTCTGCTCTAATACCATTTGTAACGACCTGAGCCTAAAGTCCGACCCGATAAGTAGGCACCACACACTGACCCACTAGTCAACTATAGCCCATCACAGGCCTCCAAAAGTCCAATGAATGATTTGACACTTATTAGTAGTGTATGGGTCTTGTATATATCTCACTAAATTTTCACATATTTCCGATGTGTGATGGGGGATATCACATTTTTAGACTATGTTATTGTTAATGTGCCAGTGTTAATATTTATAAGTGCCAGTGCCAATATTTTATAAATGCCAGTGCATGTGGTTATAAAAGTTCTTGTGATTGTTTTTAGACTATGTTATTGTTAATGTGCCAGTATAATATTTATAAGTGCCAATGTTAGTCTTTTATAAGTGCCAGTGTTAGTCTTTTATAAGTGTCATTGCTTGTCTTTTTTTAAAAGAGAGATATAAAAGAAAATAAATTACTAAATGGAAAGATATTAAATAAAAAAGTACAAGACAAATAAAAAAAGATACAAATAGAAAGAAAAAAAAAGATAAAAAAAACTACAAGACAAAATAATAAAAAACTAAAATACATTTGATCCCTGCCTAGAACCACCACAAAGAGTCACAGCAGAAGCTCCACCACATCCTCCATCACCTTTATCAAAGGGCTTCTTGTTGAACTTATCCTTCTTGTAAGAAGGAATTTCCACATGTACAAACAACTCCAAATACTCCTTAAGGTGTTTTGCCAAAGCATTATGCTCAACTTTGGCAACATTGGAAAAAAGTGGAAGAGGGGTTACAAGAATCTAAGGTATGCTGAAGCATTACAGTTTGCTACATTTGACGTTGCATACGCCCTGTGCAAGGCTGTAGAGGGCATATGTACAACTTCACTGGAGAATTTCAGTCGGTTTGAGGGATACGAAGATAACTGAAGTGGAGTTTCATTGTCATTTCACGAAAATTACTCCTAAACTCATTCTCATCAGAGTCATAATCATCTGAGGAGTTATTGTGATGAGATATATTGCTAGAAATTAGAAGTGAATTGATTTTAATAAAAGGAAGAGATGTGATTTTGAACTATAACATGCCCCTTCCTATTTATAGTACATATATCTACTAACAAAATTTAATATGATTGACCAGAGTAGGTGAATTGTAAATGATTTAACCTAAATGAACCCTCTATTTCCTTGATTGTTAATTTTTGGAGTTTTGTCTTTAATATGTTTGACCAAGTTGGTGTTTTGTTAATGTGCTAGTGTTTGTCTTATTTACTGCCAATGTTTGAGAATATAAGTGTCATTGTTTGAGATTATAAGTGCCAATTTTATTCATAGATGCAAATGCTTTTATTTATATGAGCCAGTAATTGTGTTAATAATTGTCATTGCTTGTATTCATAGCTGCCAGTTGCATGTATTTATAAGTGTCAGTGCTTGTATATCTAAGTGCCAAAGTTGATGAACTATAAATGCTTTAACATAAATGAACCCATATTTTCTATACTGTAACCACATTAATAACTTATCTGACTGTTAATTTTTGAATTGCTGTATTTAATAATGTGTAACATCTTTTTACACTGACAAAAATTAATATGTTTGACTAAATTTAATATGTTTGTTAATTTTTTTAATGATGTGTAACATATTTTTACACTGACACATATATGTGTCAATGATTGTGTTAATAAGCGCCCGTGCGTGTGTTATAAAGTGTCAGTGTTTGTTTTATAAGTGCCAGTGTTAGTCTAAATGCTAAAACATTATAATGTACCAGTGCATGTGTTTAAAAATGCAATTACTTGTATTTCTAATTGCTAGTGTTAGTCATTTAAAGTGCCAGTGTTGAATTTTATTAGTGCCAGTGCTTGACTATATTAATATTTATTGACAGATTTTTGAGGGAATAACAAAACATAGGTTATACATGTGGCACATTCAACAAAATGCCATATCATACTTTGGACAACTAAAGATAGATGAAGAATTCAAAAAGGAATTCAACAATTGCTTGAGATGATGTAGTGATGAGAATGAGTTTGAAAATTGTTGGAATTCAATGCTAGAAAAATATAAAATTCTTGAGGACAAATGGTTCAATCGTTTATATAGTTTAAGAGAGAAATTGTGTACAACATTGAGTAAAAAATTTCTTCTCAGCTAGCATATTATCTTCACAAAAGAGTGGGAGCACAAATCATGCCATATGTTTCAAAGCAAATAGAAGTACATCCCTAAGACAATTTTTTGATATATTTAACAAGACAGTAAAACGTTGGAGAAGTACAGAGCAACGAAAGGAATTTGATTAAATAAACTAAAAGCCTCGCAAATAAATATATGATGGTTTAATAAGGCATGCAAGAGAGTTTTACACGACAAAAATATTCAGATTTTTTGACAATGAGGTCAAGGCTGCTTTTGCTCTAAAGTATAGTATTGACTTTTGCATAGATGAAAACAATAAGTTGTTTGATGTTTCTCATTATAACCATCCTGAAAAGTTTGAAAGGGTACTTTTTACGAGAAGTAATGAAACGATAACTATCAAATCTATATGCAATCATTTCAGTGAGGTTGGTTAGTTGTGCTTTCATTGCATTAAGGTTCTCAACTTGACAAATATCAATTGGATATCAGAAGAGTACATTTAAAAAAGGTGTACAAAGACAGTCAAATCAAATGTATGGAATAAAACTTACCAAGTAATATCTACTACTACAATTGAGCAAAATAATTCAATTCCTGGAAACAACAAATGGCAAGAAAGTAGTACGATTTGATGATAACAAGCCATGAAAACAATGATGCAAGAAGGATTCTAGAAGATGAGTGTAATAAAGATACACTACTAATACAATAATTATTCTCCTGAAAAGTACACGATGTTGGACGAACAAAAGTTGAAAATAATAGTGCTTCCAGAAGCATAACAATCAGTGCAACTAAAGTGACGGATCCTGTTCGTGTAGATACAAAAGGTAGAAAAAGAATACCTAAAACAAAGTATGAACAAAGAAAACCAATTACTAATGAGTATGGTTCGAAAACTTCGAATGAACACTTGATTTGATATTTTTGTAACCAGAATTTAGTGTTTTAATACTGTTATAACTGATGGTATTATAATTTTTTTAAGTAGTAGTTGTTAATTTTAGAAGTGCCAGTATTTGTTTTAAAGTGTTAGTGTTTGTTTTTGGAGTGCTAGTGTTACTTTTTTAAAGAACCAGTGTTTGTTTTATATAATGGCAGCACATTGGTTTTGTAGTACATTGTTTGTTTATAAAATGCCACTGTGTGTTATTATTTGTGCCAGACGTTTGTTATTATATTTGCAGTGTTTGTTATTGAATGTGCTAGTGTTTTTTATTCTATGTGCCAGTTTTACTTATTGAATGTGTCGGTGTTTTTAATTAAATGTACCAGTATTTTATAATGTGCCAAGGCTTGTAAATGCAGGTGTCAGTGCATGGTTTATAAATTGCCAGTATAATACTCTGCATCAATAAAAATGCTAAAAATAACACTAATTCATATGTAAAGTGCCGACATAATACTCTGCATTAATAAAAATGAAAAAAAAAATGCACTAATTCAAATAGAAACAATTATATATTACAAACAAAAACTCATTTGTTATTGAATTTTCTACTACAATACTTATTTCCAGCTTTTTTTTCTTCTTTACTTGTTCTATCTTCTCTTGTTCTTTCGTTTTCTTTTCTTGTTCTTTCTTTTTTTCTTGTTCTATATTTTCTTGTTCTTCTTTCTTCTTCAAGGCTGCTCTTTTATCGTTTGAAAATAACTTTAATTCAAACAGTAAACTTTGTCTTGCATAGTTAATATCACATATAACTAAAGATTTTAGAATCTCAGCCCTAATACGCAGTCTTGATGAGTGATCACACAACTCAGGGCATGAGTAAACTGCTCCATTAAATTGTCTCATTTCAGCCATTAAGTATACTGAACAGTGTGTATTATCACAAATTTCCTTCACAACTCATTCACACGGCATATACTCAAACTTGAACTTTGACACATTTGCAGCACTTGAATGATTTATGTGTTGTAAAAAGTGTTTGAATGGTGCATGCTGCAAATAAAAAAAATTCAAAAAATTAATAAGGAAGTTTTGGTAACATTAAAAAAAAAAACAAATTCAATAAAAAATATTATCACGCTATAAGCAAGTTTTGACATATTCTCCCTCTTCCAATCATTTATTGGCAAGTTGTCAAGATACTAAATTGTTTGTTTCTCAGTATTGACAACAAAAGAGTGTGTAATGGTCACTTTTATTGTCACCTTTCTGTAATGGCAAGAAGAACTGCAAGTGAATAATAGTGTTAGTGAGTGAATTGTTTAGAATCAGTGCATGTGTTTTATCACGCCAGTGTTTTTGACTTAGTGTACCAGTGTATGTGATCTTATATACCAGTGTTTGGGTTTTATAGTGCCAGTGCTTGTAATTTAGTGTACCAGTGTGTGCCTTTATAAAATGACAGTTCATACCAATTTAACTTTACTCAAATCAAAACCCTTAGCATTGAAATTAAGCTCAATCCAATATATCAAAGAATCAGTAATTTTTTCACAAGCTTTTTGCACAATATCTTGAGAATTCTTTATTGTACGCTGTACCCAATCAGCCTGTATAACACATTAATAACATCAAATTAAAAAATGAGCACAAATATAATTTAGTTAACAAAGAACCATTGATGGATAAAAATTCCACTGTGTAATATAACATTGCAAGTGTACAAGTCACCGAAGTAGCAATGTACAATAGTAAGGGTCGAACCACAGAGACTTGAGTGAATTAACAAGTTGATTTAATTAGTGTAAAGTAACCAAGGGGTCTTTGATTTTGATTGTTTAAAATAAACTAAATTGAAAAGCAAATAAATTAAACTAATGAAAATAAAACAAAGATTGAATTCAAGATTGATAAATATTCACGGATTGGGTTTCACAAATATCTCATTCCTATGCTAATTTTATAAAAAACAATTACTAATCTTGTTCAAGAAATCGTTCACTTTAATAAGAGTTGAAACGGTTAGATGGCCGGGTTGCAACCCTATTATTACTTCGATGTGATGTTTTCCACAAGGTCTACAAACGTCCAAGTAACACATTTAAAAACCAAGTAACAAATGATTTTAGACCCTTTTGATTTTCGCAAGGTCTTCAATTGGATCTATTCAATGGAATCTAGGCCAATGTAAAAACTACCCACTCAAGTGTAGTAATTTAAACCCTAGTAATTTAAAGACCAACAATATCAATCAATAATGTTGAAGTCTAAAAATAAATTAAGCAAATTTCATTGAACAAGAACAAGAAAAGTGTGGAAGAATTAAAACATTATTAGCATAAGAATTCGATAATTATTACATCCAATCCGCGAATAGTAAATTTAGTTACTCATAATAAAAATAAAAATTACAAAATTAAAATAAATAAACAAAACCTGGATTTGAATCGTAATAAAAAAAAATAATGGTTGTTCTTGATTTATTTCCTGGGAATAGTAACTTGTTCCTCCCTTCATGAATTCCTTTTAAAAACCAAATCTGCAAATTATATACTGCCTAGGTCTAAATTGTGGAACAGCCGTGTCACTAAGGCCCAAAACCACCAGGCCCAATACGCTCCAAGTTAAATTCGTGCTAACGAGTCGTGGCAACAGTGCCAACTTGTTCTGATTCTATTGCAGCAAATGTTGGAATCTTTCTTTTGCCTTGGCCAGCAGCAGTTCCTCGGCCAGCCCATGCTCCATTTGCTTTGGCCGGCCCAATGTTCAGCAATTGGCCCCAAATGTGCTGCCTTGGTTAGGACCCTCCTTGGATTCGGTTCGTAATGTAATTGCACCGTCGCATTTTGGTCATTATAAAAATTTCTTTTGCACCTTGTCCTTGAACTTTTCATATTTTCGCTTAGCCCCTGAACTTTAGAAAACCAAATTTTCTCCCAATTTTCCAAATTTGCAATGAGGTCCCTGTACTTCCAAAATAGGCTTATATCCTCCATTTTTAGCTTAATTGCTTATCTGCCCCTGTACTTATAAAACACTACAAAACTCATTAAACTTCTAAGGTTTCGAGCAGAAAATAAGCTTAAGAACATATCTTTTGGATGGGTAAAATCACATCCATCAAATACCCCCAAACTTACCTTTTGCTCGTCCTCGAGTAAAACAAAAGAACTAAACAAAAACAAAACTATCCTAACAAATAAAAACAATAAACATAATATATATATATATATATATATATATATATATATATATATATATATATATATATATATATATATATATATATATATATATTTATTTTATGTTCTCAATATATACAAGGTTGTCGGCCAAACAAGTCTCAAATTCTCACAAAATATGCTAAACAAGTGCCAAAAAGAATATGCAATTACAATTACATTAATGCATTTAACCCACAATTTTTCACCTCGGCCTGAATGATGAATGAAATATGGGAGATCATGATCAACAAGATAAGATTGTTTATGGGTTCACTAAAATATGCCCTACATCACAGATAACAATACAATTTACAAGGATACTCATATGCACGATTACACACTTGTCAACCCGATTACTCAATATTGAACACAAATTATGGCTTTAGGTTAAGTCCTTAACAAATGTGGGGCTAGGTTTACGGGTACAAACAAAGGAATGGACATACAAACACAAGAATGTGAAACTAAAAGTCTTCCATTGCATGTTACTTCTTCCGGAATTTCAACATTCCGCTCACCTTTGTTTCCCCAATGCTTCAACCCCCAAACTTGACTTTGGCATACTTTATACATGTGGGGTTGAAAGCATTCCCTCGCTCAATACAGGTCACTAATCAATCATACTTTACAAAATTAGGGGGCAAGTTGTTTCTTTTATTTTCTTTTCTTTTTTTTTATTTTTTTAATTTTCTTCTTCTTTTTTTTTATTTTTTTTGTTCTTGCCCCCTTTTATACAATATACATCATATTCCCAACTTTTGACCTTCCTCACACATTCCCTTAAATTTCCAATGTAACCCCCAAACTTATCGTTTCTAGTTCCACATTCTTGCAAAGGTAGGATAAACCTATTCTATGTGTCAAGGGTTAGGGAGTAGGCATCAAATGGAGGCGAATGGTGGTCTAGATGTTCCATTTTTTCTAACAAGGCTAAAAAAGGGATCAAGCGATAATTCATATATAAACGGCGTAAAATCTAGGGAGAAACGCGTTTCTCCATAAGTTATGGAGAAACGGGTTACGGGTATCCAGAACCTTTTGAAAGGATATCCAGAAACTTTTTGTATTGGCCATGACCTTGTCCCATGGTTACTTCTGGATATCAGTCTCAAAGGTTACGGATATCCGTAACCCTTTGAAAGGATATCCGAAGCTTATGAAAGTGATATCCGTGAAACCTTCAAAATGATATCCGAAACTTTCAAAATGTTTCGGATATTCATTTGATGGTTTACGGATATACATTTGAAGGTTTACGGATATCCGTAAACCTTCAATAAGCAATTTCTGGTCTTGGCCTTGGATTTGGCTTCAAATCTATTTTTTCTGGATATCCACCCAAAGGCTTCTGGATATCCGTTCCAAAGCTTCTGGATATCCAGAACCCTTTGAGACTGATATCCAGAAATTTTCTTCTGGTTATCAAACGTATAGCTTTTGGCTATTAAAAACGCGTTTCTCCATAGTTATGGAGAAACGCGTTTCTCAGCAGACCTACTCTATAAACGGTGACGAGAAAGTCGAAGGCTCATAAGAGGGTTGTCAAAGAAATAAAAGCCATAAATATCAAGTAATCTATTGATTTGTTATTGACAAGCGTGCAACCATGTTCTAGGACCCCCGAGAATGTCAAAGTGAATCCATAAAGGACACCTAAATTAATGACCATGATCAAGAAATATGATGAAAGTGAATGGTGGTGCAATTGTGTTTTACATGTTCTAATGCAATTCTAATTATCATATTCAAATTGGCACAAACTAGCAAAAACTCAATCAAAATTTCTCAAATCATCACAGACATTGGCCAACTTTCTAAGATATAATGAGAACAAATTTTTTAAAATTTTTCTATTTTTTTTAGGGTGACACTATATACACTCCCCTATAAACCCACAAACTCGGAGAGATATCTACCCCCAAACTCAAAATATGCTATGTCCTCATAGCAAAGAGAACAAAAACATGCCTCGGGTTCAAAGGACGATATGACACAACAAAGCAAATAAATAAAGCAATAAACACGTACCTACTTGGGTTGCCTCCCAATTAGCGCATTTGGTTAAGGTCGTTAGCCCGACCGTTGCTCCCGTTTGGACTTCACCTTTCTGTCCTTTGGCCAACTTCACTGTCTCGCGGGTCTTAATCTTCGGTTCATGCCCCATAAATAATTTTTGAATTATGAAGTCATTTAATGCCCATGAAATTCTTTCACATTTGTTCTTTTTTGGTCTTCTCTCTTGAGGATATTTTCCATTTTTTTTCTTCCTCACAAGAAACATGAGGTACAAGAAAGATTGCCAATTTTTCTTCATTTCCAAGGTGATGGATAGGATTTTCACTATGGCCACATTCATTAGCCTTGTCAGATATGAGCGCACCACCTTGCACCGAATCATTGACCCACCCTTCACCACCATACAAAGCCAACTCAGGCTCCTCAATGGCTTGTTCATGCCCCGTCTTCTCTAAATTCTCTACTTCCTCCCTCTCTATACACCCAATTGAACTAACACAAAGTGATTCATCCTTACAATCAACATTGGAGATTTCATAGACAAAATTCCCCTTTAATTTCTTCATGAGTTGCTTTTGTTCTAGTGGTGATAAATGAAAAGCTGAATCATAAACACACTCTTCCCCATCATCAGTCGTATACCAAATCAGGGCAGAAGGTTGCTCTTCAGGATAACAGCTAACAGCAGGAATATGTACCAGATCGGTGCGAGAAGAAGAATGTACCTCATAACTTATGGAACTCTCATCTCGAAGCGTGGTGATTGACTCAACACGATCATGCTTAATTAGACTTGAATCTGATTCTTGCTTCCTCAATGCCTTTAATATTGTGTCAATGTGTCCATCTATCTTACTCAAAACTGCTTCGATCTGTTTTTCTTGATCCATTCTCTGCTCTTTTCATCCCTTCCAGTTGTTCCTCTCAATATTGCTTTTGAGGTGGCGAAGGTGATGGATCATAGTACATTGGCTCTCGCTCATTCCACATCATGTTTGAATAATTTTTCCACCCTTGGTTATACGAGTTGGGAGGAATACCATACGGAGGTTGCCATGACTAGAAAGAATTTCTTTCTTGTACCTGTGGATAATATTCAGAAAAATATGTTCTAGACGGACAAGCATTAGTAGCATGAGAATAAGACCCACAATTTTGACCCTACTCATTCATGCTATAATTATTCATTCTATGCATTCTTGAGTCAAAAAAAAAACAATAAAAATAATAAAAGAAAATTATGTACACAAAAAAAAAATTTATTTACACTACCTAAATTAACTTGTTAAAACACAACAAGTCCCCGACAACGGCGCCAAAAACTTGATGGATAAAAATTTCACTGTGTAATAAAACCTTGCAAGTGTACAAGTCACTGAAGTAGCAATGTACAGGGTCGAACCACAGAGACTTGAGTGAATTAACAAGTTGATTTAATTAGTGTAAAGTAACCAAGGGGTCTTTGATTTTGATTAATTAAAATAAACTAAATTGAAAAGCAAATAAATTAAATTAATGAAAATAAAACAAAGATTGAATTCAAGATTGACAAATATTCATGGATTGGGTTTCACAACTATCTCATTCCTATGCTAATTTTAGAAAAAAAACAATTACTAATCTTGTTCAAGAAATCATTCACTTTAATAAGAGTTGGGACGGTTAGATGGCCGGGTTGCAACCCTATTATTACTTCGATGTGATGTTTTCGGCAAGGTCTACAAACGTCCAAGTAATACATTTAAAAATCAAGGAATAAATGATTTTAGACCCTTTTGATTTCCGCAAGGTCTTCAATTGGATCTATTCAATGGAATCTAGGCCAATGTAAAAACTACCCACGCAAGTGTAGTAATTTAAACCCTAGTAATTTAAAGACCAACAATATCAATCAATAATGTTGAAGTCTAAAAATAAATTAAGCAAATTCCATTGAACAAGAACAAGAAAAGTGTGGAAGAATTAAAACATTATTAGCATAAGAATTCGACAATTATTACATCCAATTCGCGAATAATAAATTTAGCTACTCATAATAAAAATTGAAATTACAAAATTAAAATAAATAAACAAAACCTGGATTTGAATCGTAATAAAAAGAAAATAATGGTTGTTCTTGATTTATTTCCTGGGAATAGTAACTTGTTCCTCCCTTCATGAATTCCTTTTAAAAACCAAGTCTGAAATAATGCCTAAGTCTAAATTGTGGAACAGCCGTGTCACTAAGGCCCAAAACCACCAGGCCCAATACGCTCCAAGTTGAACTCGTGCTAACGAGTCGTGGCAACAGTGCCAACTCGTTCTGAATCTATTGCAGCAAATGTTGGAATCTTTCTTTTGCCTAGGCCAGCAACAGTTCCTCGGCCAGCATGCTCTATTTGCTTTGGCCGGCCCAATGTTCAGCAATTGGCCCCAAATGTGCTGCCTTGGTTAGGACCCTCCTTGGATTCGGTTCGTAACGTAATTGCACCGTCGCATTTTGGTTAATATAAAAATTTCTTTTGCACCTTGTTCTTGAACTTTCCATATTTTCGCTTTGCCCCTGAACTTTAGAAAACCAATTTTTCCCCCAATTTTCCAAATTTGCAATGAGGTCCCTGTACTTACAAAATAGGCTTATATCCTCCGTTTTCAGCTTAATTTCTCATCAGCCCCTGTACTTATAAAATACTACAAAACTCATTAAACTTCCAAGGTTTTGAGCAGAAAATAAGCTTAAGAACATATCTTTTGGATGGGTAAAATCACATCCATCAACCATATATAGAGAACTTACACAATGACTTGGCCCAAAAATAAATTCCTCATTCTACCAAACTTTCGTTCATAATTTTTAAGAAGCAAATCCCAACACTTAATAGTAGTTGAAGTTATTTGCCTATTTTCTTCCAAACTCAAAATATCTTTAAGTAACAAGCTGTAGACCATTGTATAAATAAGATGACACTCGCTATAAAAGGAAAAAAAAGAGAATAAAATTAGTAAATGATTTTAATTACCAGTGTATACATTTATTGAGTGTTAGTGTTTATGTTTATAAATTGTTTGCACATACATTTATTGAGTGCCAATGTTTGTGTTTATAAATGATAGTACATATATTTATAAAAGGTGCCAGTGTTTTGTATTGATAAGTTTTAGTGTTATATAAATTTATATCTTTGTGAGTACCCCAATCCAACTCGCGATTCGTACAGTGCCTTTTATACAATAAAAGTGCACTAGGGGCATTTTGGTACATTTACATTTTATTCTGAGACTTTTGAGGACTTTCCGTAAGTTCCTTACTAAGATAGTACCTATAGGACATTAATCCATGCATTTGGACCTATGGGGAATTACTTAAGAAAGTCCCTGGACAGTTATATGGCGCCAAAAAGCAGTTATGGCTCCTTATGTCGTGCGACAGAGCGTCCCATTGGAAAATGAACATCCAATGTCATGCGACAGTGTATGCCATTCCTAGGAGCCTATAAAATAGAGCCTCCTCCTCCCATTTCTGGATCCTTTTCGACATCTTAGAGTTACTCTGCCAAAATTAGTCCACACACACAGTAGTTTATCAAACACACACAATTCTCTCTCTCTCTTACACAATTCTCTACATCACACACATGGAGCCATCTACATCTAATCCCATCTGAGTTTGATATTGGTTCTGGAGCTGATATCTTAAGATTTCTATACCTAACTTGGTATAGGAATTGTGGTCTACAAAGGTGACACTTTTTCTCTCTCCTTTTCTCTCTTTTCGTTTCTTATTCATGCATCTACATGCTTAATTTGATGATTATTGTAGAGTTTTGATTATAAAATATTTGTTCTAGTCTCAGGTTCTGTGAATCATTTGTCGTTTTCATGTTTATTGCATGCTATTGAGTCATTTTGATGTGTTTTACTTGTTCACCAAGATGAGTGTGGATCACTCATATCGATAATCTCTTGAGTGTTGATTATTGATCTTTGTGGTCTCTATGGCTAATGTATGGTATTATTGATCTTAATGTTGCCTTGTTTCTTCTGCAAGCAAAGTTTGTAAAACCTCTGCAGATGGCTCTCTGTGTCATGCGACACACCTAGCCAGACTAGGTCCTGTGTCGTGCGACATACCTAGCCACTTGCAGAGGTTACTTTTCAGTTGTAATCTGTTCCTATTAATCTTGTAATCGGGATGTGGCCCTCGCCCAAAGTGGTTCACAAGTTGTAATTGTCTCATCTTATTAATAGAAAAGCATTTTATCTCTCTTGTCTCACACATGTCACACACTTGTTGAATTTAATGGATGTTAGATTAGAAAGACTTTTTATGAGGCATTTTGGGTGAACTCTTTGTTCTTCCCAAAACGTAACCTGACCCCCAAACCCGTTGTCTCTTTACAAAAGGTTTTTCAAAGTTTTCCTTCTTAAAAATGGAATGGCGACTCTCTTGTTTTCTAAATCGCGCTCGTATGTTCCTTCTCATTTTCTAAACTCATTTTCAAACTTCCCATGCGTTTGCATGCGGATGGGGCGTATGTTCAGTGGCGACTCTGTTGGGGATTGAAACTTGTTTTCCAATAGTGGGTCAAGCTTTCGTTCTTTCTAACATCCTTTATATTCACTTGTGTGCTACTTGTTTGTGACCTTATGTGTGCATCTTCTATGCTTCCATGCTTGTCATACTTATGTGTGTTCTTATTCTGCTGTACTGAGGCTATGAGATGAGTTCTTACCATGATTGGAGCTTGTTCTTCTTCCTGCTTTGAGTTCTGGATTTCTGGCTTGTCAAGTCGTGCGACAAGTCGTGCCATCTCTGTCCTGTGCCATGCAACATAGTTTGCCAATCTACAGGGTTGGATTTTTTTGTTCATGTTTTGATTGAGGGGCAGTCCCCTTGATCAGATTGTGATCTTTTGATTATTGTACCCTGTGGCTTCTAGTGTGAGTGGTGTTGTTTTTCTTTTGTCAATCTCTTTCAAAACTTAATAAAAAAGGACTAAAAAAAATCTTTTTTCTCATAATGTAATATAGTCTACCGCACACTACCTCATTAGTTCTAGATCCCATTTTGGGGTGATTGACGGCATCGCGGACGGTGATGTATGTCGCCTACGTTTGAGCGCCTGATATCAATCCTGGCACCTGAATGTGTGCTCGCCCAAACGAAATTTTTTGTTTAATTTCGAATGATGAAAAAATAAAAGGAGTCGCCACGCCATGCTTTAGAGGTGTACTTTGAAAAACCTTTGTGAGAAAATGGGTCCGGGGGTCAGGTTACAAGTTGGGAAGAACCAAGAGTTCACCCAACACGCCTCGTCCGTGGACGAGTCTTTCTAACTAAACATCCAATTAATCCATAAATGTATGCGAGCATTGACAATGAACAAATGTAGTAAACATGAATTTTATTGATATGAACTCAGAAACTTACAACTTGTGAACCATTTATTCAGGGAGGCCACATCCCATTACAACAAATCAGAACAGATTACAAGGGAAAAGGATCTCTGTAAACAGACATAGTGTGTCGCATGACACAGGGTATGAGTAACCAGATGTGTCGCGTGACACAGGATCACCCATGCGCGATGTTTCGCGTGACACACAGTGTCCGTCTGCAGAGACTTACAGATTCGAACACAACAGCACCAATAACCAACACAGATCCAATTGATCAATCAGATAAGCTTCAAAATATGCAATTAACAACAATTCAACCAAGGGGGTGTGGATATGGAGAGATCCACACTCCCTTGGGATCTAAACACCAATTTCAACAAATATTCAACAATAAACAACCAATTATCCAAAACAACTATGTTAAACAAAGAGATTGCGGTTGGGATTCAGTAATCAAGACGGATGGAGTCTGATTACTGAATCCAAGGAAAGGAAAACAATAGAATTATTAAAGGAACAAGGTAGAAGAGAGAGGGGAAAGGGAATTGAGGGTGTTACCCTTGTTGCTTCCACGAATTCTGTACCAAGTTAGGTACAGAACCCTTCTACAGCAGGTTCTGTCCTGGAGATCTTGAGAGGATTAGTTAAAAGTGGATCTAAGAGGTGATGGAGGAAGTGGGTTGAATTGGGGGGAATTGGAGGTAGATTGGGATGAGAGAGAGAGAGAGAGAGAGAGAAGTGTATGTTTAGTGTGTGTGTTACGCTGCAATTTTGGCAGAGTAACAGTGTGTGAAGTTGGGATCCATTTCTAAGAGGGGGAGGGTCTTATTTATAGGCTGCAGTTGATGGACAAGGTGTGTCGCACGACCTTCTGTATCCAATTTCCAAGCCTCGACTTGTCGCGTGACACAACAAGTCACCAACTGCTTTTGGCGTCAAAACTAGTTTCTGGAATATTCAGGGCTAAATACCCAAAAGGTCCAAAGAGGTTTATTCCCGGCAGGTCCTTTAGCATGAGCAAAGTACTAAAAGGTACTTCCTTCGCGAGAAACTTATGGAATGTTTCTGAAGTCTCGGGATAGACCAAAAATTTACCAAAATGCCCCTTAATGCAATTTTATAGCATTAAAATGCATCGAAAAGGGTAGCAAATTGGATTGGCGTACTTACAGAGCTCCTCGGCAACGTCACTTTTGGAAGAAGTGAGGTTGTCGATAAAATAAGACCCAATCCCAATGAACGGTAAGGGATAAGGCGGAGGGCTGGACAATGATCTGGGGAGATCAGGTGGCTGGACCTTTGGAGAAATGATTCCTACGTATCCCTAGGAGGGAATCAATCCAAATCGTAGTTCGGAAACGAAACTGACAAGAAGCAAGAAAGGGTAGAGATGTGCTTTCATACCTTTGCTGTGCTTACCTGTAGCAGTCGGAGGGACTGATGTTACTGCGGATGGTGGAAGGTTGTAGCTGCAGGGGGGACTCATGCTGCAACTGGTGGTGGCGAGTAGCTGCCGAAGGGTCTCATGCTATCGCTGGATGAAAGGTTGTAGCTGCCGGAGGGACTCATGCTGCAACTGGTGGTGGCGAGTAGCTGCCGGAGGGTCTCATGCTACCGCTGTCGATGAAAGGTTGTAGCTGCCGAAGGGACTCACGCTGCAACTGGTGGTGGCGAGTAGCTGCCGGAGGGTCTCATGCTACCGCTGTCGATGAAAGGTTGTAGCTGGCGGAGGGACTCATCCTGCAACTGGTGGTGGCGAGTAGCTGTTGGAGGGTCTCATGCTACCGCTGTCGATGAAAGGTTGTAGCTACCGGAGGGACTCATACTGCAACTGGTGGTCGTGGATGCCGGAGGGACTCATACCACTGGGTGTTGACGAAGGGTAGCTGCCAGGGGACTCACGCTACTGTTGTCGATGAAAGGTTGTAGCTGCCGAAGGGACTCATGCTGCAACTGGTGGTGCCGAGTAGCTACCGGAGGGTCTCAATCTATCGCTGTCGATGAAAGGTTGTAGCTGCCGGAGGGACTCACGCTGCAACTGGTGGTGGCGAGTAGCTGCCAGAGGGTCTCATGCTACCGCTGGATGAAAGGTTGTAGATACCGGAGGGACTCATGCTACAACTGGTGGTGGCGAGTAGCTGCCGGAGGGTCTCATGCTACCGCTGTCGATGAAAGGTTGTAGCTGCCGGAGGGACTCATACTGCAACTGGGGGTCGCGAGTAACTGCCGGAGGCTACCGCTGTCGATGAAAGGTTGTAGCTGCCGGAGGGACTCATGCTGCAACTGGTGGTCGCGAGTAGCTGCCGGAGGGTCTCATACCACTGGGTGTTGGCGAAGGGTAGCTGCCAGGGGACTCACGCTACTGTTGATTCTGCTGGGGATAGGTGATGCTGTTGGGGAGTTTAGTGCTACTGCTGTTGGTGGTGGTGGCATGCCGGAGGGACTTAGACCACCGTTGTTGGTAGCTTGCTGGTTTTGCCGGGCGAGGGACAGCCTCTATTGGTGGTTGGTTGACTTTGGAGTAATGAACTTTGCTTGGTAGGACGGGGGTTTTGCTTGCTAGGGAGCGGAATTTTGCTGATGCTTATGCAGCGGGGTTGATGCTACTGATGAGCATTGCTTGGGGAGACTGACAGATTTGGAATCTTTGTCTCGGCTCTTGCTTCGAGGGGCAGTCCTTTGACGGTGCTCAGTTGATCATTGTACCTGCAGGGGAAACAACACTCCAAGCACTATATATCCAACTATGCTATTCCGTTAGCAAAGATTAAACTATGTTAGCTTTTTTGCACGAATCTATCCGCTCTGGGAACGATATGAAGGAAATGCGGTTATTGTATTGAAAGGTCGGCTTTGCTGGGTTTGTACATGAGATGGTGGGACTGTATCGGGTGAGTGTATGGTGATACATATGGTGGGGGGGACCATCTCCCGTCCATTTTCATGGGAATGTATGTGAGGATGGGAGGTGTATCGTAGTGACGGCGTGTCGGAGAGTGCCCTGGGGGTAGACATTGCAGGAACTTCAATGCTGTCTGATGAGAACAAGATGTGTCGCCCGACATGACGTATCTGCTGGGTAAGATGTGTCGCACAACTTGATGAAGCTCGTAACAGGTCCCTCTTAAAAATCAGTTTAGGATTCACTTTTTAGACATTGCCTTTTCAACAGCAGCCCCAACTTGACAGACAAGCGATTTTTGTGGCCAGGGTTGGAACTTTCAACTGCAATGGAGCATTAAAACAAAGAAGTAGCTTCTCGGGAGTATCAATTTCGTCAAGACTTCCTTGAAATTTTGCATTATCACCGGAAGTTTCATAGGGATCTTATTGATAGGAGGTACATTATGCCATGTCTTTGGTCACTGAAAGATTGGAGGGTTGACTGGGATTTGCTCCGGGCTGCATCCTGCTTTTGGGACTCGGAGAGGCATGTCTTTACTCTGTCATATAATGATCTTATACCAACCATGGAGGACTTCAGGGCATATGGAGGACTTCAGGGAATTGACAGGCCTGGGTGAGGCAGCGACTATAGCATTCCCATGGGACAGACGGTCGAATGTGGAGCAGTTATCGGACTTCCTGTGCTTGCCAGCGGATCAGGTGCCATCTATGATTCTGGGTGATGGGTCTATAGACTTGACTCAGATGGCTAGGTTGCGCTTATCCAGTCCTGAGCTGTTCAATCTTTCCGCGTCTCTGGACATGTTTATGCTGTTTAGCTTGTCGGCTCATTATCTCTGTGGGTACATCAGAGTCTGTTCGGGCACACTGTTGGAGGTTGTCAGGCAACTCAGGGGTGACTGAGGCGTGGACCTTTGTCAAATACGGTCCGGCCAAGGGGAGATGGACATTGTACCATTGTTGTTGGCTGAGACCTACCATGGTGTTGACAGGTTAGCAGGAGGATCATGCTTCATGGGTGCGGGCAGCCCCAGTTTACTGTCTTTGTGGCTCTTTGAGAGGCTACGCTTGATCATGCCACTTCCAGCGGGTCAAGTTTCCATGCCTTGGGTGACGGGGCAACGCAGGGTTTTGAGAGATGTGGCTGCTGATAACTGGCAGGTGAGGTTGGCGCGGTATGGGACTACTGATCTGAACTTCTGGATACCGGCGTGGGGGCTACAAACCATGAGAGATATTCAGGATGGGTCAATGGTAGTCAGGCTGCCAGGACTGCAAGTGTCCTCTTTCTGCATCCCATCATTGGTAAGTAGACAGTATAGGTACCCTCAGCAGATTATCCGGGCTTTGAGGGAGAGGTTGACGACTGATGCTGTGCCGATGGTCATGATTGAGCCCCAGACTGTGCAGTTTTTCAGCAGATCCTTTTTGGAGGTTTTCCTTCCCACACGAACACTCCTTCATCAGGCTAGAGGGATTATATTCTTGACCACGGAGTACCTGATCTGGTATGAGGAGCAACAGGTTCCTGTGCAGTTGGCCATAGAGGTTCGCCGTCGAGAATACTTGAGAGCAAACTACTCAACCAGCCGGTCTTTCAGAGATACAGAGGCCCAGGGGAACCCAGATAACATCACCGGCGAGGTTGCTGAGGACTATCGGAGGCAAGAGATCCGGAGAGCTGCTCTGAGGGATGATCCAGAGTTGGTAGCTCGCAGAGAGGCCTTGAGATAAGAGAGGATTGCTAGGGCCGCTTTGAGGGAGACTGGTCTGATCGAGTCACCGGCACGCGTTATACCTGAGCTAGGACGAGCTCAAACCGACTTATTCGACATTCCTAAGTCAAGGACCTCCCGGGGACCGAGGAAAAGGAAGAACAGAGATGCGAGTTCGGGAGCGGGAACGAGCTCTTAGACACTTTATCTGGGGAGATAGGAGACTCTTTTGTATTTTTGGGAAAAAAGATTTACTATATAAAACATGAGTATCCCTTGATTACTTAATGCAGACAAAATAGATGTTGAAAATTTATTGCCTTTTATTCGCAGCAAGTTATTTGAGTCAAAAGCAGGCCGTGCTTGAACTCATCAAAAGAATATTAACTCAAAATGAACCTTTGAAAAGCCTTGGAACTGTAATCAAAACACATTTTGGCAAGATTTGAGATTTCGCAGCATTTTAGACCGAACCACGAGTGGTTGCCTACGTTCCCCTTTTGTAAAGAGAACTAAGGGGCTCAGGTCTCCGTAGTTCGAGTCAATTAACTTTTGTGTTTAAGAAAGGGAAGATAGAAGGGGGACATGCTGCAACCCTGTTTTTCACCTAGACCGCCCATTTTTAGGGTTTTCAGCCTAGTTGGGTATATTCTTTTAGCACCGGGCGCGTCCCTTATTTTTGCATGGACTGCCTTTTGAGAGGTTTTCAGTCTCATCTGGGATAATTTTTATTGCGCCTTTATTTTCAATTCTTTTTTTCTTTTTATTTTTATTTTTACAGAGGGGTGAAAGACTGGATCAAACATAATACCGCCGTAACTTGTCTCCATTGACGAGGTGCAGGAACGGGTTGCCGTCCAAATCTGTTAGCTGCATCGCTCCTCCAGAGAATATCTTCTTCACTAGAAAAGGTCCCACCCAAACAGGTGCCCATTTGCCCAATGCACTGCTTTGATTCAAGGGCTTCATCTTGAGGACCAGATCACCAACCTTGATGTCCCTGGGTTTCACTCTTTTGTCAAAGGCAAGGGCCATTCTCTTCTGATATGCCCGGTTGTGCTCCATGGCTTTTAATCTGCGTTCATCCAATAGAGCCAATTCGTTGTATCGACTTTGGAGCCACTCAATCTCATTTACTTCATTCTCGAGCAATACCCTGAGGGATGGGATCTCTAACTCGATGGTCATGACATCCTCCATTCCGTAAGTCAAGGCATATGGGGTTGCTCCGGTAGCAGTTCGAATTGAAGTGCGGTAGCCCCAAAATGCTAAATGCAGTTTCTCCGGCCAATCCCTTCCTCGCTCGGCCATCTTCTTTATGATTCTCTCCAGGTTCTTATTGGCAGCCTCAACAGCACCGTTCGTCTGGGGTCTGTATGGCGAGGACTTGTGGAGCTTGACCCTGTATTCAGTGAGCAGACGATCGGTTTCTCCTTCAAAGTGGGACAGAGATGATCTCATTCCGGACTCCGTAGCGGCAGAAGATTTGTTCCTTTATGAAGCGAGCTACTTTCTTAGCTGTGAGCACTTTGTAGGACGTGGCTTCCACCCACTTTGTGAAGTAGTCTACCGCAACCAAAACAAACGAATGTCCATTGCTCCCTGATGGAGTTATCTTCCCGATGACATCGATTCCCCATGTTGCAAAGGGCCAAGGAGTTGTCATACAGTATAGATCATGAGGAGGGATGTGGTTTAGGTTGGAGAACCGCTGGCATTTGTCACAAGTCCGCACAAATTGGATACAATCAGTCTCCATGGTGATCCAGATGTAGCCCAGTGAATGTGCGCTCGCCCGAAAAATGAAATAAAGGAGTCGCCACGCTGTTTTTAGAGGAAACATTGAAAACCTTTTTGAAAGAGAAAATGGGTTCGGGGGCCAGGTTACGTGTTGAGAAGAACCGAGAGTTCACCCAACACGCCTCGACCGTAGACGAGTCTTCCTAATCAAACATCCAAGTAATCCATGAGTGTGTGAAAGCATTGACAATAAACAAGTGTGGTAAACATGCATTTTATTGATATGAATTGAGACTTACAACTTGTGAGCCAATTATTCAGGGAGGCCACATCCCTTATACAACGAATCAAAACAGATTACAGAGGGAAAAGGGTTCCTGCAGACAGGCATAAAGTGTCACATGACACATGACATAGATGACCAGATGTGTCGCGTGACACAGGATCACTTATGAACAATGTGTCGCGTGACACATAATGACCATCTGCAGGAACTTACAAAATTGAACACAAAATCAGCAATAACCAACACAGATCTAATTAATTGAACAGATTAGATTCGAAAAGTAGAATTAACAACAATTCGACCCCGGGAGTGTGGATATGGATAGATCCACACCCCCTTGGGGTCTAAACACCAAATTCAAACAATATCCAACAATGAAAGCTCAATTACTCAGATTAATCAAATTAAACAGAGAGATTGCGATTGGGATTCAGTAATCTAGACAGATAGAGTCTGATTACTGAATCCAAGAGAAAGTAAACGATAGAATTATGAAGGAATTAAGTAGAAGAGAGAGAGAAGAGGGGTTTGAGGATTGTTACCCTTGTTGCTTCCACGAATTCTGTATCAAGTTAGATACAGAATCCTTCAACTGCAGCTTCTGGTCTTGGGAGGCTTGAGAGGATTGGTGCAAGGTAGATCTAGAGTTTGGTTGAAGAAGGTGGGTTGAATTGGAGGGAATTGGGGTAGGTTAGAGGTAGGAGAGAGAGAGAGAGTTTATGTTTGGGGTATGTGTTACGACGCAATTTCTGCAGAGTAACAGTAGGTCAGGTTGGGATCCATTTCTAAGAGGGGAAGGGTCTTATTTATAGGCTGCAGTTAGTGGTCACCTTGTGTCGCACGACGTTACGTAACCACTTTCCATGCCTCGACTTATCGCGTGACACAAGGTGACACAACCATTTTTCGCGCCAAAACCAGTTTCTGGAACATTCAGGCATAAATACCTAAAAAGTCCAAAAAGGTTTATTCCCGGCAGGTCCTTTGGCATGAGCAAGGTACCAAAAGGTACTTCCTTCGCGGGAAACTTATGAAATGTTTCCAGAAGTCTCGGGACGGACCAGGAATTTACCAAAACGTCCCTCAATGCAATTTTATTACATTAAAATGCATCTAAAAGGGTCGCGAATTGGATTGGCATACTTACAGAGCCCCTCGGCAACGTCACTTTTGGAAAAAAGTGAGGTTGTCGATAAAATAAGACCCAATCCCAATTAGCGGCAAGGGATAAGGCAAAGGGCTAAACGGTGATCTGGGGAAATCGGGTGGCTGGACCTTTGGGGAAAGGATTCCTCCGTATCCCTTTAAAAGGAAATCAAGCCAAATCGTAGTTCGAAAACGAAACTTGATTGAAAGAGTCTGAACATAGGGGAAACTATTTGAAGGTCTCTTGACCTGAAAGGGATTATTTGAAGGTCTCTTGACCTAAACGGGACTATTTGAAGGTCTCTTGACCTAGACGAGATTATCACAACCTGACTGGGATTATTTGAAGGTCTCTTGACCTAAAAAGGATCATTTGAAGGTCTTTTGATCTAAACGAGATTATTTGAAGGCATCACAACCTGACAGGGATTATTTGAAGGTCTCTTGACCTAAAAGGATCATTTGAAGGCCTTTTGACCTAAAAGGGATTATTTGAAGGTCTTTTGACCTAAACGAGATTATTTGAAGGCATCACAACCTGACAGGGATTATTTGAAGATCTCTTGACCTAAAAGGATCATTTGAAGGTCTTTTGACCTAAACGGGATTATTTGAAGGTCTTTTGACCTAAACGAGATTATTTGAAGGCATCACAACCTGAAAGGGGTTATTTGAAGGTCTCTTTACCTAAAAGGATCATTTGAAGGTCTTTTGACCTAAACGAGATTATTTGAAGGCATCACAACCTGACAAGGATTATTTGAAGGTCTCTTGACCTAAAAAGGATCATTTGAAGGTGTCTTGACCTAAACGAGATTATTTGAAAGTCTCTTGACCTAAAAGGGATCATTTGAAGGTCTCTTGACCTAAAAGGGATCATTTGAAGGTCTCTTGACCTAAAAGGGATCATTCGAAGGTCTCTTGACCTAAAAGGGATTATTTGAAGGTCTTTTGACCTAAAAGGGGATCATTTGAAGGTCTTTTGACCTAAACGAGATTATTTGAAGGCATCACAACCTGACAGGGATTATTTGAAGGTCTCTTGACCTAAAAGGATCATTTGAAGGTCTTTTGACCTAAACGAGATTTAATGCTTCTAGCAAAGTAATTGACTGAGACATGCTTTCATACCTGTGCTGTGCTCACCTGTAGCTGTCGAAGGGTCTTAGACTACCGTTGCTATTGGTGATGGAGAGTTGTAGCTGCCGGAGGGTCTTAGGCTGTAACTGCTTGTTGGGAGGTAGCTATCGAGGGTCTCATGCTACCATAGGTTCTGCTGGGGATAGATGTAGCTGCCGGAGGGACCTATACCACTTGTCGATGCTTGCTGGGGAGATTGATAGATGCGGACTCTTTATCTCGGTTTATCATGCAGAATAGGCTTTTGAAGTCTCCGAGACTAGTGAGCATTATTGCTTGGATACTGGGGCAGCTGAGGCTCTTTTAGATGATGCTGATGAGTCCGAGCCTGACGAAGATGATAAAGGCATGGTCTGGCACCTGCAAGATTTGGAATCCTTGTCCAAAATTGTGATTTGAGGGGCAATCCCCACGATCAGATTATGATCACTTGATTATTGTACCCTGGGGGGAAGACACAACACTCTAGGCACTTTACATTTTATTTGACTCTTGCTTATGCATTATTAATCTTTTGTTGCACAAGTCCATCTCAGCTGGGGATGGAAGGGAAGTGGGGGTTTTTGCATGGCTTGGTGAGCAGATATGTCTGTATCAGTTGCACTATAAGGGATTGTGTATGGAATGAAAGTGCTTATAATGAGGTGGACCCTCTCCCGTTATAGGGGAAATGATATGGCGCAGCTAGGCAAGTCGGGGACGCTTCCGGGAGTACTGGCTGTAGCAGGTCCATTGCTGGTGAGGACAAAGTGCATCGCGCGTCTGAGACAGCAAGCAGTAGAGAATGTTCATCAAACTCGGAAAGATGAACAGTGTATGGGCATGGTCCTTGAGGAGACCGGATCTTCTGAGATCTGTTTGTTATTTCGACCGGACCAGTTATGGTTGCCTACGTTCCCCTCCTTGGGAGGAGCTCAGGTCGCCGTAGTTCGGGCTTATCCCGAATGAAAAGAATGAATGTTGGAATTCGAGGATCTGAGGACCTTTGAGGATTTTGAGAATTGCAAAACATGTCCTCTTGGAGTGTCGATGGGAGACACGGATGTGAAGCTCCAGTGGGACGTCCACGTGTAACGATGTTGCCATTTTTCCGAAAGATTGGTATTTTTCTTTTCTTTGAAAATCAATCGAAAAAACACGGAGTCGCCACACCATTTTTATTTTAAGGGGCCAAAACTTTGAAAAATGCCCGATATTAGAGATTTGGGTTCGGAGGTCACGTTACACGCCGGGAAGAACGTTAGTGTTCAACCGGAATGCCTCGTAAAACGAGTCTTCCAAGCTTAAAAACCATTTGTGTGTGTGTGTGTGTGTATTCCTTTGGCCAAAATAAGTTGAAAATGAGAAAACTAAAAATTGGAAATTCTTTATAAGACATCAAAAAAGTCCCATGATTTTTGGTATGATTTTAGGGTTGAGTTTTGGTACTCAAAAGATTTTTTGAAGTTGAAAACCAATTCTGCCAGAATGAAAAAGGCAGTGTACACTTGATTTTAAAATGGGTTTAAGGGCTTTAAAACTTCAAAATCTGGGGAAAGTCCGAGAATTAAAGTTGTTCAAAACACCTTAAATAAGGTTTCTGTAAAATAACTTTCCCATTTGGAGACGATTTGGTGGACCAAATTCTTCTGGAAATCTCAGATATGAAATCTGGATTTCCAGAGACTGAGGAACTGACCTTTAAAAGACAATTTGAAAAAGGGAGTTTTACTCACGTAAAAAATAAAGTAAAATTATTTCTGGAAAGATCTGGATGTTGGTTACAAAAAGTGTTTTGTAGTCAACACCAAATTCCAAGTTCCTGTATGTCCAAAAAATTAGACCATGGACAGAGGTCTTAGGGAAAGGCTACTGGACAGCAACTTTCTCTTGAAGAAAAATATGATTTTAAGAAGGGTTTGGCATCCATGCTTGTCCCCATTTCCTTAGGCTTTGATTAGTAGTCACTAGACATTTTAGTGGTGATCTACTATATCAAGCCATCCTTAGGGTACATTAGGACTTAAGCATTTCATTTGCTTGGGAAGGGGAATTTTATCCTTGAAAATGAAGATTTGATGTATGAAAATGATTTTTAGGGTTTTGAAAACATGTTTGCAAGTAAGTAAAAACACTTTGAAAGTAATGTTGATCCTTGTAGAGGATCATCCATGGAGATGAACTTCCATGGTGATCCTCTTGGATCTAGGGCAAGAAGATGAACAAACTACATTTTGGAGTTTGAAAATGCATGTATGGATGAGAGAATTTTAGGGTAAGGAGAAGGAGGTTATACCTATCTTATTTGTGTTTTGTGTTTGAATGGGTTCAAGGCTTGAATGTGTTTAGGGTTTGAATGTGTTTAGGGTTTGTGATTAGAGTTGGTCAAAGAGAAAACAAGTAGATAACAATTAAGTCCTCTATGTTTTCTCTCTAATCCTACTCCTAAGGGGTGATTTAAGCTTGGGTTAGTGTATGTATGAGAGTGATTTGAGAGTGTTTGGAGTGAGTGGGATTTGGGAAAGATTCAAGAGAAAATGGTGGCAATTCAAGGGAATTTCCACTGTTTTCTCCCTATTTTTCGTCAAGGATTTGTTGTGAATTGTGTTCTCTCTCCCCTTTTATTTCTGAGACTGAAGGGCTTAATTTATAGGCTTCTGAAAATGCCATAGTCATTCGCGCGGACCAAAGTGGAAGCGTGCACTATTCATTAAATGCAGCTCCAGGCTTTGGACACAAGGAATATCTTTTGAAAATTCAAACTGGTTGCTGTTTTTCAGCTTACCAATTCGGGTTTTTTCCAATTTCTTTTTCTTTTTGAGATTCTTTTCTTGGTTTAACCTTAAATGGCAATCCCTAATCTACCCTCACTTTGTTAGAAAGGTTAGGAATTGTTAGGAATGTTAGGAATGTTAAGACTTTCATTAATTTTCTAACGAAAATGCTAACAACTCAAATTGGAGCACTTACAGTAGCCCCTCGGCGACGGCGCTTTCGAAGGAAGTGGGGTCGTCGATAAGAGTAAGGCTCCATATTTGACAAAGGGTGACCAAAGTGGTCGAGTGGCTGAACCTAGCGATAGGCTACCTACATATCCTTAAGAGGAATCAAGCCGGTCGTAGTTCGGGTCTTTGACCCTGGAATGACTGTTTTGAGGCGTCAACCTGGCGAGCGAGTTCTGCAGTCGGTTGCTGAAAGAAACTCTGCTGGGGATAAGAGATGACCATTTTGGTCTGATGGCTGAAATTGTATATCCGCTCTGCTGGGGATAGAATGACCATTTTGGTCTGATGGCTGAACCTATGGTAGGCTTCCTACGTATCCTTAAGAGGAATCAAGCCGGTCGTAGTTCGGGTCTTTGACCCTGGAATGACTATTTTGAGGCGTCAACCTGGTAATGATGGCGCTTTAGGTGCCTCAGACCTTAAAGATGATGGCGATTTAGGTGCCTCGGACCTTGATGATGATGGCATTTTAGGTGCCTCAAACCTTGATGATGATAGCGTTTTAGGTGCCTCAAACCTTAATGATGATGTCGTTTTAGGTGCCTCAAACCTTGATGATGATGGCGTTTTAGGTGCCTCAAACCTTGATGATGATGGCATTTTAGGTGCCTCGGACCTTGATTTGAAATGTTTTCCCTTAATGGTTCGGGATGGATGGTCCTCCGGTGGACTTCGTCTGCTGCCGAAGGAGAGGGTGACCATTTTGGTCGGGTGGCTGGACCTATGATAGGCTACCTACGTATCCTTAAGAGGAATCAAGCCAATCGTAGTTCGAAACGCTGGTGGGGGTTTCGTTGGAGAAAAATCGGGCTTACGTTTTACGGCCGTTGATGATAATGAGGAAAGAAACGGGATTCCGTTGACTTCGCTGGGGATTTTGTTAGCTTTTGCTGGGGAAATCGGACTTACGTTTTACTGCCGTTGATGATTTTGATGAAAGAAACGTGATTCCGTTATCTTTCTCGGAGAAATCGGACTTACGTTTTACTGCCGTTTGATGATTTTGATGAAAGAGACGGGATTTCGTTATCTTTCTCGGAGAAATCGGACTTACGTTTGACTGCCGTTTGATGATTTTGATGAGAGAAACGGGATTCCGTTATCTTTCTCGGAGAAATCGGACTTACGTTTGACTACCGTTTGATGACTTTGATGAGAGAAACGGGATTCCGTTATCTTTCTCAGAGAAATCGGACTTACGTTTGACTGCCGTTAAGTTCTTTTGAAGAGGGGGTTAACTTTGGTTAACTTTGGTTAACTCTGTTAAGTTGAGGACTAAACTGCAGAGTCCTGAAATTTTAAAGGGCAAAATGGTCTTTTTGACCCTTCCATCTTATCCGCGCGGGCCAGAATGGAACCCAGATTGAATTTTAAAAGGCAACGCCGCCCTTCTCCTTCTTCCTTACTATTTTTGCAGTTTTTCGAGAGAGAGACGAGGGAGAGAAAGCAAAACCGCCATTGTTGGCCTAGAAAGCTTCGAAATCTTCCGATTTTCTTCGATTTTTGAGCAATGGAAACCCGCGGGAGTAGCTATTCAAGGCCAAGGACGTGGCCCGGTAGCGGAGAGGCGTTTGGAACTTGTTCGAATGAGGAGGCATTACACACTTTCGCAATCGATTGCGGAGGAGCCATACCCCGATGCGTGGCAACATTGGGCTTCTGATCCGAGTCTCCGCACGATATACTTCGAATCTCTTCATTCCCTTTGTCGATTTTTGCTTGAAATTGATTTTTTTTTGTGTGATTTTTCTTCTTTTTTTTTTATCCGAAAATTGATTTTCTTGGGCTTGAAATTTGATTTTGATACTTTGCATGTTGTAATGAGTATGTGGGTAATCAAAATGTGCATTTTGTTTGGAAAAAAGAATGGGCATTTTGCCACATTTTTTTTTAATTCGAAAAGTGCAATTAAAATTCGAAAAATTATGTTCTTGACATTGAAATTGAACTTTGATGATTTGCATGTTGCAATGAGTATATGAGTAACTCAAATGTGCATTTTGTTTGAAAAAAGAATGGGCATTTTGCCATTTTGAAATATGAGATGAAAACTTGCCCGAATCCGGGACGGACCTTTTGTAGAATTCTTGCAATGTGATATGAACGATATGAATGCATTTTTTCTTTGAGAATGTGATTTTCTGTGAAAATGGGACGGATTTTTCGTTCCCTTGATTAGATGTATGAATGGTGAAAAAATTGTTTATGTGTGCTATTTCATGAAAAATGGGACGGAATTTTTCTTCCGTTGACTCAATGTTATTGACATTTTTGCATGATGAATGATGGTTGTTGGAAATCTTTTCTTTTGTGCAAGAAAAATGGGGCTGAGTCCATTGTATGCCGTTATGCTGCCCGATTTCTTTTTTTTTTTTTTAAAAAAAAAAAAATTTGTCTATGATGCATGTGTATGCTTTTTTTTTTTTTTGATGCAAATGCAATTTTTTTTTGACATTTTCTTTTTTCAATTGCAGGGTGGAGATCGCTTTGTGACGCAGCAGCTGAACAAGATGAAGACTCGGGGGTCAGTGGAGGCCGTGGTTGACCTGTGGGATCGGCTTCCGGTCTTGGGCCGAGGAGTTTTGATGAGTCCGAGACAGATCGTCATTGGGACTGGGTTGTACGAGTTTATCGAGTGCCTGAGGGGGTTGGTTAAGTTCTCCAAGAGCAAGGGCCTGATCTTTGCTTTGGCACAGCACTGGTGGGACGCGACCCACACATTCCATTTTTTCTGGGGTGAGGCCACGGTTACACCTTCCGACTACGCAGCGATCACGGGCCTGTCCTTTAAAGGACGGAGCATTGAGTGGAGGGATGGCTATAGTGACAGGGACCTACAGGATCTTCTGGGGCTTTACCCCCATTCCCAAAAAGGGGATGGGTATGGAGTACGCCGTGGTCCACGGGAAGATCGTGGAGAGCATCGAGAATTACGAGGCTGGTGATGAGAGGGTGGCGGCGGTGCAGATTGCTAGGGCTTTCTTGTGGTTCGCTTTTTCGAGCACACTTTTTGGACATGCCTAGGGGACGGCGATGTTTGCCCTGCTGAGGACTTTGGAGGATGTGGAGATGGCTGGAGAGGTGTCTTGGGGAGAGGCAGGGCTGGCTGAGCTATATTTCGCTCTGGATCGATATAGCCGGAAGGCTGTCAGCTCCCTGACATGCTTCGAGTTCCCTTTGGAGGTATAAGCTTCTGCTTTTCTTTTCCTTAAGCACGCACTGTTCTTTTCGCACTTGATTGATGAGATCTTTCTCTTTCGCAGGTATGGGCTCTGGAGTTTTTCCATGTCACGATGTGGCGGCAGCCGGCGGAGCACATCGGGGCATATCCGGCCATGCTCTCCTGGAGCAAACATGTCCGGGAGAAGATAGGTTCTAAGGGGCGCACGACCCTTGAGTACAGGGAGTGCCTGCCTTTGACGAGGGCTGAGACGGATGAGGGGATGGTTTTCTACCCCTGGGGCCGCTTCGACGTGGAGCTGCTGAAGGGTGCCGAGAGATGGACTGTGCAGCGGAGGATTTTGAGGGGCTTGACCTACGACGTGTATTATCTGGGGGAGAGAGTGACGCGCCAGCATGGCGAGGGTGCACCTCTGATGGCACCGGTAGAGCCTCCTGCCGACATGATGCATCCGAGTGAGAGATCGGAGACCTGGGGCGACTATCGAGGTGGCCAACACTTCTCGACGTTCGTGGCGATTGAGGAGTATTCGAGATTTATCTTGAGGAGGCTGAGGATGCCCCAGGTTCTTGAGAGAGAGGGGCTAGGGATTGTGCGATACCCCCGGACGGACTTCTCATATGTCCAGGATGGGGTTAGATTGAGGGTGCAGATCCCTCAACCTGAGCGGGTCCCACGAGCTTTCCGGCCTCGTCCGGATATGAAGGTACGACTTTTTACTATCTCTTCTTTTTTTTCCTTTCGCATCATCATTTTTCGCATCAATTCTTTCTGACACTTTTGTTCCCGTGCAGTTCCCAGCTGTAGTGGTGGAGAAGCTGACGAAGCAGGTGATTAGGGCCGAGAGGTTCATTAGGAGGATGGTTGCTTGTGGGGCTTCTCAGGCCAGAGCGAGGCGGGCATAGCCGGCGCCTGTCGAGCGGGAGACTTCCCCTATTGCTTCGGAGCATTCTACCGAGACTCCTCTCTCTCCTCTCATAGATCCTGGCATGGAGCTGCCTCCGAACCACATCATTCTCGGAGATTTGCATGGGCAGGGGCACGTTTGGCACCACGGCGGGTCATCTTCACACGTCCAGGAGTCCGATGCGTTTACATTTGGGTATGACTTCTTTGCAGATCTCGGCTTGCCATATCGTGGCGTGCCGGTTGATCCAGGCGAGCCCCTCTCTGGAGACGAGGATGACTCCGAGCCCGAGACATTCATGGCTACTGAGGAGGCGGGCCCGAGCCGCAAGAGGGATCGGGGGAAAGGGCCGGCCTCTGAGGATTCTGACTGACTATCTTTGATTTCTGAGATTGTACCTATTTAGACAGATACACTTTATTTTCATGCACACATTTTTTTGTTGTTGTTTTTTTTTTGAATGTAATAATCTACTTTTTTTTTTGTTTTTTTTATGAATGCAATGTTGCATGAATCCAGGTTTCTTGGCTAGGGTGCGAATGTATGGTATGTGAACTGTTTGGGCAGGCTTTGCACAGGTTTCGAGCGGTCGGGATGAAATATTCCTCCGTGGTGCAGCAGTTTGGACTGCTGCAGATTTTTTTCTGATGGTGGCAATTATGTCCGCGCGGACAAGACAGGAATCTGACACTGTCCTTTAATTTTGCTTCAGATCTGGTTTTCCTTTATTTCAAATTCAAACACCTTCTTCAACCACCAGTTCAAACAGCCATTTTCGGGAAGAAGGAGAGAAAAACCATGGAGAGAATTGTGAGCATGCAAAATCCACCCAAATTATCCCAAAATTCTCAAATGTCATTCTTCACCAAGTTTAAAGAGTGGTGCCGGGAGATTATGCATGAGAGGAGGCCATTCTTTGAAGAAAGGTACAAGATACGATGCTTGTGGTCTCTCAAGGAATTGATTCCGGATTATGATCTTTTGAGAGCTTCTTCCTCATTTTGGGACACTAGAAGGCATGTTTTTTGCTTCTCTTACAATGAAATGGTCCCGACTGTTGAAGAATTTCGGGCTTTGCTTGGTGGTCCTGAGGTGGAGGAGATTGCGATTCCTTTGCCCGGAGGAGTCTCTTTTGTTGATAAGTTGTGCAACCTTCTCCATCTTTCCCCGGAGGAAGCACAAGGTATGATCCGCGGTCCCGATCATTTTGACATTTCTGGTCTTCCTGATAGATTTAGGGGCTTAGGCTTGCTTGATGATGCCTATTGGGATGCTTTTGCACTCTGCATGTTTGGAACCTTGTTCATGGTTTATTCTTTTGGGATTTGTCATCGGGCTCTGCTGGATGTAGTGGTTCACTGTCGTTTGGGCAGAGATGTTGTACCTTTGATCCTGGGGGAGACTTTTCATGCTCTCGACAAGTTAGCTACCGGGAGGCGGTACATGCACGGGGGCAGCCCGTTTCTCTTGACCCTGTGGCTAATGGAGCGCCTGGGGGTTCTTCGGGAAACTTCTGACATGATCAAGCCTTAGACATTTGCCAGGAGAGGGGTTTCTGTGGATTTTGATGATCAGGGCTCGTGGGAGTGTTGGATGGCTGATCGCCAGATTGAAGATATCAGATGGTTGGTGCCTCATTGGCGGGTGGAGACTCGGAGAGTACTTCAGGATGGATCTCCCGTGGTTATGCTTCCGGGGCTTTCTCAGTCCAGCTTTTACATTAGGCTGCAGTTACGAGACAGTTTGGCTTGGAGCAGGTTCCTTTGGAGGACTTTGATGATATAGCCACTAGGGTGGTGGCTTTGGCTTCTATGGATGATCCTTTGGTGTTCCCATTTCTTTCCCGAGTATGGAGGTATAACGTCTTTCCTCCTCGGGTTATCCTCAGGCGTCTGAGACCTGTGTTTCTGACCACTTGGTACTTGGATTGGTACGAGAGGCATTTGGGAGAGACTCAGATAGCTATTTTGAGATGGCGTGAGGCCATGGTGGGTGCGGAGGTCTTGACAGTTTCGGAGAGGAGGAGGGCCGAGGCGAGGGCCAACCCTCACGACAGGAGCGGAGATGTTGTGATCGACTATAAGGCTTATGTTAAGAGACAGGAGAGGAGGACTCCTATGCTACCAGCTCGGCTACACGAGATAAGAGATGACGCTAGGGCTACTAAGGCCCTGACAGAGGCTGGTTTGATAGATCATGTTCCTACACCAGAGCTTGGTAGGAGGAAGACCGACATTTTTCCTGTTCAGAAGAAGAAGACTCGAAGGGGGAAGAAGAGGGGAGAGGCCAGTACGAGTGGCTTGGAGTGACCTTGAGGTTTCCGAGTATCCCTTTCTTGTCGTAGCAGACACATTAGTTTGATTATGTATATTAGTTTTCTTTTAGCAGGTTTCCAGTTGTAGGAATGAACCGAGCTTAGACTCATCAAAAAGCTTTTAACTGTAATGAATATGTGAATTGTTTTAGAGTTTTTCGAGACGCTTTCATGGTCTGACAAAGTATGTCTTTTATTTGTATTTTAGACCGAACCGTTTCCGGCTGCCTACGTTCCCTTCGGACAAAAGGGCTCAGGTCTCCGTAGTTCGACCCGGTTAAAATTTTTTTGTTTTTTTTTGTTGTTTTTTTTGTTTTTTTTTTTGGTGCAACCCTGTTTTTTACCTAGGCCGCCCTTTTCGGGTTTTCAACCTAGTTGGGTATTACTCTTTTAGCACTCTTTTTTTGATATATATTTTTTTTGTTTTCTTTTTTTTTTTTGACTCAGTGTTTTACACGTAGTATCTGCGCAGCTTGTCACCATTCACTGGGTGTACAAAAGGATTTCCGTCGAGGTCTGCGAGTTGCATGGCTCCTCCGGAGAAAATCTTCTGGACGACATATGGCCCGACCCAGACGGGCTCCCATTTGCCAAGCGGGTTGATACGGACTGGGGGCTTCTCTTTCAAAACGAGATCACCTTCCCTGATCTCCCGATGCTTTACTTTCTTATCGAAGGCTCTAGCCATTCTCCCTTGGTAAGCTCGGATGTGTTCCATGGCCTTCAATCGGCGTTCATCTAGTAGAGCCAATTCATCATGGCGACTTTGGAGCCATTCGACCTCGTTGATCTGACTTTCCAACAGTACCCGGAGTGAGGGGATTTCTAGCTCGATTGGGAGTACGGCTTCCATTCCGTAGGTGAGAGCAAATGGTGTTTCCCCGGTTGCCGTTCTGACGGATGTTCTGTAGCCCCAGAGTGCCAGGTGTAGCTTCTCGGGCCAATCTCGACCTCGGACAGCCATTTTCCGGATGATGTTTTCCAAGGTCTTGTTTGCTGCCTCAACGGCTCCGTTAGTTTGGGGCCTGTAGGGAGATGACTTGTGACGGGTTATTCTGAACTCTGCTAGCAGCCTGTCGCATTCCCCTTCGAAGTGGGATCCATTATCTGAGATGATTTCGGCCGGCAACCCGTATCTGCATATGATGTTTTCTTTGATGAAGAGGGCTACTTTCCCTTGAGTTGAGGACCTTGTAGGATTTTGTAGGGCATCCTTTTCAGTTCCTTCGAAGAAACTACCAATCTGCGTCTCTTTAGGCTCTTCCGCAGTTCCCAGATTCACACTCGTCAAAATCTCTTCGGCAGCTTGGGCTCGATTTTCCTCTTTCCGAACAACCTGCTTAAAGATTTTTGTTCTCTTCTTTTTTTTGTTTATTTAATGTGTCTGCTTCTTTATCTAATGAATCATTATTAAATGTTTTTTTTAAATTATTAATTAATTTATCATTAGTTAAAGTGGCAATCAAGGGATACTCAGAAAGGTTCGTCATTTCATTAGGAACGAAAGGAAGTACAGTCTTGGCTACAATTTCGTAGTCTTCAGGCGTAAGGCCGTCGGACGACTCTAGAGACTCGATCTTGACCATGAGGGACTCGGAGGACTCCACCTAGATTGACACAAAGGGACGGGGGACCAATCCAAGCTTGGTGATCATTTCTTCTTTGGTCGCGGATGGGCCTGAGAGAGTTTCCCGATTCTTTAATGGTATTGCTGTCAGGGGCGTCATGACTCGGGAATTGTACTGTTTATGTCCTCCTTCCTCGATCATTGCTACCATCTCTTTGACTGAGCTGAAATCAATCAGGTCTGGCACCTGGACCTCTTCCCCGAATAACTGCTGCATAATCGGACCATCCCAATCATCTGAAAAGACTTCTGTGGCTTTGGCTTTCGCACTGTCAATTTAAACTCAGGGTTCGGTCCTTCCTGGATAATCGGAATTGTGGTTGTGAGCTTCTCGAACTATTCCACTAGGCTTGGCACGCCTTTGAAAGTGTACTCACTCTTCATGGTAGTGGTAGCCCCGGATATCTTGGGTAGGTCCAGAAACATTCTATGGACTGGGTTAGCTTTGGCTCCCCTGAACTTGTTGAGGCTATCCTGTAGCTTCCGGCCACCCTTACGTAGGAGTGAGCTCTTTGACGTGACATTACCGGTTGCGTGGGACCCTTTACAAAGTAGTCGGCCAAATTAGGACTGAAAGGGAGAGATTTAAGGTTGTTGGCCAGGGACCCTTCTGTGATAGCTTCTTTCCTTTGTAGAGCAAATTCTTTTTCTTTCGCGGTGTCCACTGAGGTGGCCTCATATCCCAGGCCGTGGCGAGTTTTCTGTCCTTTCACCTCGATGAGTTTGTGAGTTCCTTGTTGGTGCTTCCCTAGACTGAGGCCAGGTAGATAGCTCATCTTCCTCATCATTTTCAGGACCGGAGGGATTTTATCCCGAGTGATCGTCAGATCTACGTTGCAAACTTGGGCCTTAGGAGGCTCGACCGTGAAGCCTGTTAGCATGAGACCTTCCTCATCATGTTTGATTTCCAGAATAGGTATTCCACCTGTATCCGTGCCCTCCAAGGTGACTAGGTCCCCGTAAATGGTTGTTAGATCTCCATCTGAGACAAACTTGACACATTGATGGAGGCTCGAAGCGACCCCCTTGACCTGATGCAGCCAAGGTCTTCCCAACAAGGCATTAAAAGTGATCGGAATATCGATAACCTGGAATTCCACAGGTATCAATTTCTTGCCAAACCAGAGGTCCAAAGTAGCAACTCCAAGGACTGCTCGAGATGTCGAGTCGTAAGCTTTGACTGTGAGGGAGGAAGGCTTTCTTCCAGCTTTAGCTTGTGGGGATAAAACAAGGTGAGTAGAGACCATAGAGAGATGTTGGCCTATGTCTGCTTCAACTGGGTGAGCACGTGGTCCTCTTTCTCAGGGTTAGGAGCTTCGGCTGTCTTGACACCGGGATTACGGTTTTCTCCGGATGCTTGATCCGCTACCCTTTTATCTGCCTTGGGATTCCCTTGGAAGATTTGCCCTAATCGGGTCAACAGGTTAACTTCCTCATCAGTTGCTTCTTGACTAGATTTCTTCAACGCTGCTAAGGTCAACGGGGGAGACTTTTTGGCTATCGGCCCTTTGGTTCTGACGGAGTCTAGCAACGGTGAGGTGAGCTTGAGGCATGCGGCTTCTTCCTGGGCGGCCCTTATAACTGCTTCCCAAGTCACAGGCTTTTGAGTCTGGGGTTGTGTTATTGCCCCCTGGATGGCCCACAGAGCTAAGGCGTCCTCCGATTCGCTCCCATAGCCTGCCTTGCTCATAGTTATCATACAACAAGAGTCGCTATTCTCGGGGCTCGGCGGCTTTTCGATTTCATCCCCAGTATAGTGCAGCCATTCTGGTTCCTTTCTGTAATACTTAGAGCTGGAGCTGATTATAGCACTCTTGTGGGAGGCGCATCCGGTATCATGCCGGTTTCTAGGACTTCTCTGAGAGCTGAAATACATTCGGGGAAGGTGACCTCTTCTTGGGTAACCCTGACAAGGAGTGTTACTTTGTTTTGGGGCGGATTTGATCTGACCATGGTTATTTTCTCATTGGGGAGGATGGGAGTTAGTTTCCCTCTCTCTAACGAGATCTTCGACTATCGGCTGGATCGGATGCACAGAAAACCCTTTCCCCCAAAGCATGGTAGGCGGTGTTGAACTCTAAGACGTCCACGTGCTCAGCCCCAGGAAATTTCATGGCCTTCATGTCCTCGGTTTCATAATCGTCTTCCGAAGTTTCCTCGATCTTATGGCTATCAGCCTCCATCTCATCATACATCTTCTTTCTTTCACCTTTGCAAGTAGGGCAACCACAAGTAAAGGATAGGCAACGTTCCCCCTCGTAGTTCGATGTAGCAGCTCGATAGATCTGGGTCCAAATGAGGAGCACCCGGGGTCCACTGTCGGGCACCGGTGCGATTAGGAAGGCGTCATGTGGATCCATGGGTATGAAGGCGACTGGGGAGACATTTAGATCAATAACCATTTTCAGTGATTGCATGCACTCGCTGTGCTCAAGAGGCTCGGTTGTGACCCTTACGGTTGTTATGCCATCCGTTCTCGGGAAAGAAGAAAAAGATCCGATGACGTTCACGAATTCATCATCTTCTGGTCGTTGAAACCCTCCATTCTCGAACAGTGCTTCAATGAACCCTCTCCATTCACCGGATAGGTTCTTATAAGGAACATTGTGTTCTAGGATTTCGGATGTGTACGGATCTGGGTGCGGGCTTTGTTGTCCCTCATCCTCTGAAGTATCCTGACACTGACCACAGGTGCATCTTACGAGGTGCAGTTCTTGGGGGCCCGTCCCTATTGGCATTTGACTTGCATTTTCTGGTGGTTCTTCATTGTCGCTTGCTGACAACCAACCATTGTGTCTGGCTCCCATGGCATCATTTCCGGCTTGATTGTTCCAGATTGATTCCGGATCTGGGGCCTCAGTTGACTCTTTGCTCTCGTCATCATCATCGTCATCGCTGTCATCGGAATCATCTTCCCATACTACTGGGATTTCGGCTGAGAGGGAACGCCGATCAAACCCGTTAGGGGAATATGGGTGCGTGCAACCGCAGAAATTGTCATATGCCCTCATTCCTGGACGTGGTAATAGCGACTCAGCTTCTCCTCCTAGAAACTGCGGGGGAAGAGTGAGAGGGGGTGGCACGTATTTGACTCCAGGCAGGATATAGAAGGAATCCTCCTTCTCTGATTCTTCGCTGTTCTCGGGATCATATTCAGCCTCTCCCAAAACCAACTTGCAGAAGTGTACAAGCTCCAGATGCTCTTCGGCCTCTTTGCTGATAAGCCCCAGTCTGAGCGCCGTCTGAAGCTTTCTTGCTCGATCCTTCTCGATTGTTCTAACCATCTCGTGTAAATGGTTTTCTCATGTTTTGACCGGAACAGCCCCGGTTCTTTAGTATCAGCTTTCCCTTCATCCGAGAAATAGCGGGCCTCGTATTCTTGCAAGAAATCTCTGACATGAGACCAAGGTGGGCTGACTTGTTCATCATCCTCAAGGTTGAGAGGGAATCCGAGTCGGGATCCTCGACAAGGTTGGCCGTGGGTATTTGGGGACCTTCATCGGCATCTTCTGGGCATGCGAAGGTTCTCCGTATTCAATCATATTCACTGATTATGGTTCCTTGGCGAGAGGATTTTTGAGCGTATTAGGCCCCTCGGGGCCTTCCAACTTTCCTTGCTCTATCAAGCCTTGGATTGCCTTCTTGAGTGAAGCGGTTGTCGATCGGATGTCCGTGGGCATGATGAAAAGCGCAATACTTTGAGGTATCCACGGGAGCATTCGGATTCTTGGGTTGGAAATTCTCCAAAGGCGCGGCAAGCCTTCTTTCACCGGTCCCTAAAGATGTCATTCGAGAGGCATTCCAAAGTTTTCAAGGTTCATGACCCGTGGCACAGGCTCGGTTTGGTTTTACGGGAGCAAAAGGAGTTGTGTTATTACATTCTGTCCGCGTAATTAATCACCTCTTTGACTTTAGTAGGAGCGGGAGCGGTGTTGGGAGGAGGAGCCCGATATACGTAGCGAGTGCGACGGCCAGGTTGCGGATTGTAAGCCTTTTCAAACTTAGGCTGCGGAGTTAACCATGGCCCGTAAGTGCGAGTACGGGAAGTGACTGAGGGAGGTTCTCGAGATGTGGTTTCGGGCATGGCGAAAGATGTCCGATTGTTCCTCTTCGAAGGAGGGATGGCCATTTCACGAGTTTCGAGATTCCACCGCTTGTAGAAATCCCCAACATTCTCGTTGGGACTATGCTGTTGTTGTCTGCGAGTCAACTCTATTTGTTTCCCATTCCAAGTTAGCTTTGTACTTTTACGTGAAGGCATTAGTAATCTGGTCCCATGTAGCCACGGCCTCGGGCTTTAGGCGGAAGAACCATTTTAGAGCCTTTGGATTTCAAAGATAGGCGAAATAGTCGGCCATTTGATTGGTACACCCTTTGGCCTTCATCGCCAAGGTATACGTGTCCGAGATGAGTTTTCGGGCATGCGGTACCATCAAAGAGGTCCAGATTCGGCATAACAAATTTGTGAGGCGGGGAACGATGGAGTCGGGTGCAGTAGGCCGGAAGCGGACTTCTTAGCGGTCAATTCGGCAATCTGCGCTTTCATTTCCTTATGTTGTTCCATGAACCGAGGCCGGATGAGGATCTTGTGGTGGAACCATAGCGTTCAAACCCGGTGGCTGAGCTAGAGAGAGGAGCTACCCGCAGGCGGCGGGCTGGTGGAGGGAACGGCCGACCGGGGACGTAAGTGAAAACTGTCCTTAGCCCAAATTGCCAGGGAGCATGAGAAGGAGCACAGGCGAAGGGATAGAACCTTGCGTCTGCTGTTGATTTTCAAGCGGCAAAGTGGGTGGAGGCGATCTGATGTAGGCTGGGTAGCTTGGATTTCCGGAGTGAGACCCATAAGTAGGCTTAGGTGCGGGCGATGTCACGATTGTTGAATTGCATGGCCGTGCAGGCGATGGTGTATAACCGGGGGTGCTGCGGTCCTGGTGATTACGACGAAACCGGGATGGAGGTTTGGTAACCCATCGGACCACAGTGAGAAATGGATTTGTGAGAGCGTGTGAGGAGCAAGCGAGCTAGTATCATTACGAGGAGGGGCTCTTGATTGTGGCCACTGAACCCGGGCTGTGGCGACATTCCAAGCTGTTGTTGTGAAGGTCAGGGCCCGATCGGTTCCAAGCGAGGCGGGATCCCAATTTCTTGTGGCATTCCAAGGTATCCCCAACCATGAGAAGACATTCCGTGCGGCTTTGTCCCCAGTTTGAGAGCTGCACCGTTTGTCCGTCGGGTTGCATGGATCCGATAGTCCTGAAGCCGGGGAGCCTGGGTGACCCGAAGATCGAGGAGCATGGGTTACGGTAGTGGTACCATAGGAGGTGGGGGTGGCATCCTGGAGTAATCGGGGCGGCGAGAGTGGGATTGGCATCCTCTTCTTCTTCCACGGTGAAGGTGCCATCGGGATTGAGGTGACGGCCAAACCGTGGCTCTTAATAGCCTCCATAAGGCTATTCGGCGTGCTTCTGTCGCAATCTCATACGTTACGCTAGCGGATTCCCTTTCTTTGCATGCGAGGGGTCCGGGAGGCGGAGTGACGTTGTCCCCATCATTACCGGGCGTGCGAGACATTACGAAACCGGAGTCGGAACAAACGGTGAAGGCGACGATGCGCTTGACTCTTCCCAACTAATTAAACGGTGACCCGGTGCCCGAAACCAAGCTTTGTGAGGAGCTGCGGGGGAAAAGGCACGAGGGTTCAGATGTCTGGGGATAGAAGGAGGATAGGTGTTTGGGCTTTGGACTCATGCAACATGCAATTATTTGTTCTTGTTTACTTAAAACATGTTTTATTAACCTAATCGGTTGGAAAAGATTGCTCTTCTTTTTCGCAAACTACTCTGGATCCTGGATCAGTGGGCCCCGTCACTACGTCTATAAGCCCCTCGTATTCCACCTGTACTTCGACTTCCCAGGGTGGACAGCCCCGGGCGAGGGTCCTATAGGGCAAGCGGGTCCCACCGACCGAAAATGAAAACGATCCTAAAGTCTGGCGGGTAATCGAGTCTTAACGAGCATTCGATGTAAATTACGGACAAAGCTGACGTCAAAGTCTAGATCATGTCCGAGGGCTCGACAAGAAGTCGGCATGATTCGGACTGATAAACGTCCACGATTGATCTTGACTTGTCGTCAATTAGGCCGTAATTAGGCATGGAATAATCGTTAATTCTTGATGACTCAGTGTCAATGCTGGGAGTCAGTGTATAATTTGTGCCAGTCAGAGTCAAAGTCAAGGCGCCAGTCAATATCTGGTCAAAGCCCGTGACGGAAAACCGGCAGAACTTCGACTGATTAGGGTCCCGGAAGATATTGACTCGGTATGCCGACTAAGGCTTGAAAGGAAAGGTCTATACACAGACAGGGCATGACACAGACCAGACTAAAAACCAACCGGGTCTCGGACAAAGTGTGTCACGGACAAGTGCATGGTCGACACGAGGCTCCATGGGATGTTTGGGTAGTCCCGTGCTTGCACCGAGAGGCGTAATAAGACCAAACGGGCCGCGACAGGGATTTCCCCGGGTTAGGGACGTAGTGTGCAGTGTAAGGTCACGTGCGCGTAGTGTGCAAGCAGTCTATCTTCTTTTTCTGAGTAAAATAGAAATTTTCGCATGTGTCTTAAAAAGTATGATGCATGCACAAAATGATTTTTTTTATTTGAAAATGATTTTTTTTTTGAATTTTTTTTTTTTGAAGTCTCTTTTTTTTTTTGGAAATCTTTTTTTTTTTAAAGTAAATGCACACATAAGCACATAAACACATAATTCAAAATTCAAGTCAACGGGTCCGATAGTCAAAATTTTGACTTTTCCGATGCAGCCAAAACAACACGAAAATGTGAAAAATCAACACACACACAACAAACGGTTTCAAATGCCGGGACGGAAGCTTGACCCTCAAAAGTTTTTCTTTTTCCCTTTTTTTTTTTTTGAAAAGATAAAACTTATTTTTCCCCAGCGGAGTCGCCACTGTAACGATGTTGCCATTTTTCCGAAAGATTGGTATTTTTCTTTTCTTTGAAAATCAATCGAAAAAACACGGAGTCGCCACGCCATTTTTATTTTAAGGGGCCAAAACTTTGAAAAATGCCCGAGATTAGAGATTTGGGTTCGGAGGTCACGTTACACGCCGGGAAGAACGTTAGTGTTCACCCGAAATGCCTCGTAAAACGAGTCTTCCAAGCTTAAAAACCATTTGTGTGTGTGTGTGTGTGTGTGTTCCTTTGGCCAAAATAAGTTGAAACTGAGAAAACTAAAAATTGGGAATTCTTTAAAAGACATTAAAAAAGTCCCATGATTTTTGGTATGATTTTAGGGTTGAGTTTTGGTACTCAAAAGATTTTTTGAAGTTGAAAACCAATTCTGCCAGAATGAAAAAGGCAGTGGACACTTGATTTTAAAATGGGTTTAAGGGCTTTAAAACTTCAAAATCTGGGGAAAGTCCGAGAATAAAAGTTGTTCAAAACACCTTAAATAAGGTTTCTATAAAAGAACTTTCCCATTTGGAGATGATTTGGTGGACCAAATTCTTCTGGAAATCTCAGATATGAAATCTGGATTTCCAGAGACTGAGGAACTAACCTTTGAAAGACAATTTGAAAAAGGGAGTTTTACTCACGAAAAAAATAAATTAAAAATATTTATGGAAATCTATGGATTTTGGCTACAAAAAGTGTTTTGTAGTCAATACCAAATTCCAAGTTCCTGTATGTCCAAAAAATTAGACCATGGACAGAGGTCTTAGGGAAAGGCTACTGGACAGCAACTTTCTCTTGAAGAAAAACATGATTTTAAAAAGGGTTTGGCATCCATGCTTGTCCCTATTTCCTTAGGCTTTGATTAGTAGTCACTAGAAATTTTAGTGGTGATCTACTATATCAAGCCATCCTTAGGGTACATTAGGACTTAAGCATTTCATTTGCTTGGGAAGGGGAATTTTATCCTTGAAAATGAAGATTTGATGTATGAAAATGATTTTTAGGGTTTTGAAAACATGTTTGCAAGTAAGTAAAAACACTTTGAAAGTAATGTTGATCCTTGTAGAGGATCATCCGTGGAGATGAAATTCCATGGTGATCCTCTTGGATCTAGGGCAAGAAGATGAACAAACTACATTTTGGAGTTTGAAAATGCATGCATGGATGAGAGAATTTTAGGGTAAGGAGAAGGAGGTTATACCTATCTTCTTTGTATTTTGTGTTTGAATGGGTTCAAGGCTTGAATGTGTTTAGGGTTTGAATGTGTTTAGGGTTTGTGATTAGAGTTGGTCAAAGAGAAAACAAGTAGATAACAATTAAGTCCTCTATGTTTTCTCTCTAATCCTCCTCCTAAGGGGTGATTTAAGCTTGGGTTAGTGTATGTATGAGAGTGATTTGAGAGTGTTTGGAGTGAGTGGGATTTGGGAAAGATTCAAGAGAAAATGGTGGCAATTCAAGGGAATTCTCACTGTTTTCTCCCTATTTTTTGCCAAGGATTTGCTGTGAATTATGTTCTCTCTCCCCTTTTATTTCTGAGACTGAAGGGCTTAATTTATAGGCTTCTGAAAATGCCATAGTCATCCGCGCGGACCAAAGTGGAAGCGTGCACTGTTCATTAAATGCAGCTCCAGGCTTTGGACACAAGGAATATCTTTTGAAAATTCAAACTGGTTGCTGTTTTTCAGCTTACCAATTCGGGTTTTTTCCAATTTCTTTTTCTTTTTGAGATTCTTTTCTTGGTTTAACCTTAAATGGCAATCCCTAATCTACCCTCACTTTGTTAGAAAGGTTAGGAATTGTTAGGAATGTTAGGAATGTTAAGACTTTCGTTAATTTTCTAACGAAAATGCTAACAACTCAAATTGGAGCACTTACACCACGGCAAGTGTTTGCGGAGGAAAAATGAAATATGCTCACATGCAACGTCGAATGAACGGATGGAATTTGCACAATCTTCAATTGATGGTCCTTTGAGCCGGGATGGATTTGGCTCCGCTTTAAGCAATAATCTATTTTAGATCTCGACGATATTGGACTGAAACTGCTATCCGGTAGGAACTGCGACTGGGCTTCGGCGTTTCGATTGGCCCTCGGGTGATTTAGGATATCATGACCTCTTAAAATGAGAGGTCGGCTAGGCTTTTTGCTGGCTAAACCTCTAAAGATGAGAGGTTGGCTCTTGGGTATGTGTTTGGGATTTCTAAGGTGAGGGAATCGATTTGCCTCTAAGAATGAGAGGTCGATCTTGGCTTTGCCAAGGGCAAGGGTAATGGTAATGGGAATGTCCTCTAAAATCGAGAGGATGACTTAGGATCAGTTAGAGGTAATGGTGAGGGGACATTCATACTGTCTTTTTATTCACTCTGAGACTCCTCTTGAGTAACGACCGGATCCTTTAACTTTTGCTTTTGAGAGAATCGCTGGGGACTAGGCTCTCTTTCTTTTCTTTCTCTTTTTTTATTCTTCTTTTTTTTTTTTATATTTTTGTCTCTCTCTTTTTTTTTTTGAGAGGAGAATTTCAGCTAGTCCCCAGGATGGATCATTGCTTTCCGTCGTTTTTGAGCGTGAAGACGGTCGATGCTTCTTTTGAATTACGGGAGCCTCAAGGATAGTCCCTCTTCTTCTTGAGATGGTTAAATGGGTTTCAAATATGCCGATCTTGAAATGAAGGGATATTATTTGGTGAGAGTAAGGTGATGGCTTCCTATGGGTGAAAGGTTTCAACCACAGCCCCTACCGGATAGTCTGAATGAGATTGAGTCTTCATTGCTTCCTTTAGGCTTACTTCGCGGAAGATCCGTGCAAATTCATCGAACAATGAGATGATGAGGATGATGAAAGAGCTGTGAGCACATTAGACGCTAGGTGGGGAATTGGTAAGCCCCACTTTGGGAAGGATATCAGTCAATTTTCTCACTCTGATCAATTCAAACATTAGTCATTTCAAAGCATTAGTCGGTGAGCAGCACAAGTGATCATTTGGAATAAGACCATTTCAATTAAATGTAACTCAGGTGTGCAAGTAATGTCTCGAGTCTAGCAAGAATAGAAACAAAGATTTTTATTACTGCAATAAAAAGACTCATAACATGGATTTAACAGACTCACGACCACATAAAAGACACTCTAGAACCTACGAAGCTAACTGACTGACTTTTCCGCTTTCGGGTGGGATAGCCTCTAGACTTCTGCTGATATCATTGAAGAAGATCGGGGACAACATTGGGGCGAGCCTTCTCAACCTTTCCCTCATCGACAAGCTTCTGGATGAGCATCTTCGGGGGAATGCAATCATTGGTTGTATGGCCAGGGAACTGGTGGTAGCAGCAGTACTTGCTTGTGTCCAGTTTTGGGTTGTGATGCATGGAACGATAATTATCAAGGGGCTGAACCATCCCCGCCTTAACCAGACCATTAAATGCTTCCTCCGTATTCATGCCAAGATCATCAAACTTCTGTGGCTGACGAGATTAAAATTTCCCACTACTTGGGCCAGTGCTTCCCTTTTGAAGGTTGTTGATGCTATTGTCTTTTGGGACCCAAGAAACTGGATTGACCATCTTGGACCCATAACCATTAACATTACCGGTCTTGACATCTGGGGTACGGTTGAAGAGTCGATTCTCGCTACGGGCTCCCATGCCTACCATTTCCCTTAAATCGGGGTACCAACCATTCCCAATAGCTTCACGGAGAACTGGTTTCACACACGACAAAAAGATGTCCTTCTGATCTTGCAATGGAATTGGTTCGGGTAGCTCATTCAATTTGGCATTCCACCTCTTGTAGAACTCGGTGATTGACTCATCCTGCTTCTGAATTGTACCGACCAAATCGTCCCTGGTTGTGCGCCATTCAAGGTTCCCATGGTATTTTTCAAGGAAGGCCTCAGTAGTCTGGCTCCAAGCAGATCGAGCTTCTGGTTTAAGGGTTAGAAACCATGTCAGGGCAGGTCCTTTGAGTGTGAGATGAAATTGCTGGGCCATAAACTCGGAAGTATAACCCATTGCCCCCATGGTTATCACATATGTATCGACATGAGTTTTCGGACATGATGAGCCATCAAATTGTATCTTGGGCATCTTGAACTTATAAGGAAGAGGCTCTACTTGTCTTGGATCAACAACCTTAAGTCCACTTGATCCTGAAGTCAACTTGTCAATTTGCTGCTGCATCTGATCTAATAACGCAATCACCTATGGAGTCATCCCCGGGAGTCGAGGGATAGAGGGAGAGGAAGTTGAGTAGGGTTCAAAGCTGGCTGATTGGATGAGAGGTGGCTGAACTGACCCGGATGTTGGAGCTGGCAAATGATTAAACTGATCGGTCTGGGAAGCACTGGCAGGCATGTAAGGATTTGACCCCGGACGTTGCATAGACGATGAACCAATTCCAAAAGCTGAACTCATTAAAGACTGAGACATATACCCTTGAGACTGAGGCTGTCTAGCAGGAAACTGCATAAATCCATCTTGGCCGAACTGATTCTCGGAGTAAGGATGCTGATTCGGATACTGGGAGTTACCTTGGAAGTGAGGACCATGCAACGGACCCTGCTGATACTGAGAGTCTGGAAACTGCAAGCCTTGACTGTTCGAAAGCTGGGACCCAGATTGGCTTAGAGGCACAGAAGTATTGGGGATTGGTGAGGAGGTCAAATCGTGGAACATCGGTTGTGGTCCTCCAAATAAACCAAAACTCATTTGAGGGTTTGTCTGCACGCAAAAACTCGGAACTTGATGATATATTGGGGTAAAGGGAGGAAGGGAGACATTCCTGGTCTCGGTATCATACTCGTTGGCATCAGTAATCTCCTCATAAGTCCCATCAGCGCGTCGGATCGCAGCAATACCACGGCTTCTCATTGCCTCTATGAACTTATAATGTATTGCCTCTTCTCTGGCTTGAGCAAGTAATCGAGCCTCACGCTCTCTAACTAGAGCGGCCTCCAAATTGGCCCTCATCTCTTTCATGGACAAATCATGCATGCTTTGCTGACCCGTGGCAGATGAATCCCCAGATTGAGTAGTCATACCCTTCTCTGCACTAGACATCTCTGACTGAACCGTATGCAAACTCTGCTGACACTGCAACTGCCTCAATACACAAACTAAACGAGCACTGGGAATCGGATCGCGCACCCAACTTGCCTTAACTGGAGAGGAGAGAGAAAGTATAAGGCGGAGGATAGGGAACTTTGAGATGGTATGGGAGAGGGAGGAGCAAAAAGGGAGACGGACTCGTGCAACATCTTATTATTGTTCAAGTAAAAATTGGTATTTTAAGTCCTAGAGACGGTTGGGAAAGGCTAATCCTTTATTCACACAATTCTAGACCTCGGGGGAACCTATGGACGCAACGTTTAAATTACACTAAATGCCATGCGTTGAAATATATAATAGGTAATGATACCTAACCAAATCCTAACATCATATGGAACGAAGAGGTTGTCCAAATTCCTGGGGAAATTTGGGCAGCATAACGGGTATTCTTGAAGAATTTCAAGGAAAAATCCGGCATGACCTCTCGTCGGTGCACGTTGACAATGCGGCATGATCTCTCGTTTAGAACATGCCACGGGAGTGACATGTCCCCACGTGAAATCATGTTGCGTTGGCAACATGCCCACAAGATGCGAGGTTTTGGGGGAAGGTATAAGGACCTACGATATGTTTCAAAAACAATTCATTTTGGTGTAATAAAAACGTTGTATCAAAAACCAACCGTGGGTAAGGTTTAAGTGTGGCGCCACCTATAACGCACTAGGGGGATGTGTTTGACATTAGGCCCTCAAACGTAAGCGAATATTATCACCGTCCGCGATGCCGTCAATCGCACACGAGGGTTCTAAGTCTAAGTGATGTAGCGTGCGGATGACTAATTCTTTTATTTATGAAAAACAATTTTTTTTTTATTTTTTTTTTATTTATTTTTGAAAGAAAGAAGAAAACACACACACTCTCACAGGGAAGGAGGGGGAACAATAGTCAACTGAGCCACATTCGATTCAAGGGACTGCCCTCAAACTAGCTTTTCTGAAAACCTGTTCAGTGGCTACTCCTGTCGCGTGACACAGGACATCAGGGGACAGAGATGTCGCACGACCAGGGTAGTCACTGAACCAAAGCCCCTGCAAGCAATCAAATCAGCCCCTGTCTCTATATGGCAAGGGACAAAGCAAGGATATCTAATAGCACAACAAAATGACCACAAAGCACACAAGGATCACAAGTCTCATAATCAACAAAATGCATGAACCACAAATGATTATCAAAGATGCACACAAAGATGGATGTATTGGATGTTCAATCTAATGAAAGCTTGACCCACTTAACTTTTGAAAAACAGATTTTCAAAGTGCATATTCCCCAGCGGAGTCGCCACTGAATGTGCGCTCACCCGAAAAATGAAATAAAGGAGTCGCCACGCCGTTTTTAGAGGAAACATTGAAAACCTTTTTGAAAGAGAAAATGGGTTCGGGGGTCAGGTTACGTGTTGGGAAGAATCGAGAGTTCACCCAACACGCCTCATCCGTAGACGAGTCTTCCTAATCAAACATCCAAGCAATCCATGAGTGTGTGCAAGCATTGACAATAAACAAGTGTGGTAAACATGCATTTTATTGATATAAATTGAGACTTACAACTTGTGAGCCAATTATTCAGGGAGGCCACATCCCTTATACAACGAATCAGAACAGATTATAGAGGGAAAAGGGTTCCTGCAGACAGGCATAAAGTGTCGCATGACACATGACATAGATGACCAGATGTGTCGCGTGACACAGGATCACTTATGAATAATGTGTCGCGTGACACATAATGACCATCTGCAGGAACTTACAAAATTGAACACAAAATCAGCAATAACCAATACAGATCTAATTAATTGAACAGATTAGATTCGAAAAGTAGAATTAACAAAAATTTGACCCCGGGAGTGTGGATATGGATAGATCCACACCCCCTTGGGGTCTAAACACCAAATTCAAAAAATATCCAACAATGAAAGCTCAATTACTCAGATTAATCAAATTAAACAGAGAGATTGCGATTGGGATTCAGTAATCTAGACAGATAGAGTCTGATTACTGAATCCAAGAGAAAGTAAAAGATAGAATTATGAAGGAATTAAGTAGAAGAGAGAGAGAAGAGGGGTTTGAGGATTGTTACCCTTGTTGCTTCCACGAATTCTGTATCAAGTTAGATACAGAATCCTTCAACTGCAGCTTCTGGTCTTAGGAGGCTTTAGAGGATTGGTGCAAGATAGATCTAGAGTTTGGTTGAAGAAGGTGGGTTGAATTGGAGGGAATTGGGGTAGGTTAGAGGTAGGAGAGAGAGAGAGAGAGTTTACGTTTGGGGTATGTGTTACGATGCAATTTCTACAGAGTAACAGTAGGTCAGGTTGGGATCCATTTCTAAGAGGGGAAGGGTCTTATTTATAGGCTGCAGTTAGTGGTCACCTTGTATCGCACGACGTTACGTAACCACTTTCCATACCTCGACTTGTCGCGTGACACAAGGTGACACAATCATTTTTCGCGCCAAAACCAGTTTCTGGAACATTCAGGCATAAATACCTAAAAAGTCCAAAAAGGTTTATTCCCGGCAGGTCCTTTGGCATGAGCAAGGTACCAAAAGGTACTTCCTTCGCGGGAAACTTATGAAATGTTTCCGAAAGTCTCGGGATGGACTGGGAATTTACCAAAATGTCCCTCAATGCAATTTTATTGCATTAAAATGCATTTAAAAGGGCCGCGAATTGGATTGGCGTACTTACACCCAGCCTGATAATGCTATGCATAAGGGATCGAGCGTTCATGTGAGGTCCTTAGGCGCCGTTGTGAACATCTTCCATTACTCTTTGAGCTTTTTCTTTGCTGATACAGAGCAGGAGAGGGCAACCTTCCCTTTTCTTCCATAATTCATTGCCAAGTATGATGTACTGTGCTGATAGCCTTTTTAGGGCTTGCAAACTTTTGGCCCGAACACCTTTTAAGTCTTCTTCTTTATCAACGGGGAAGGATGCTTCACCATGCTTAAGATACTGGAAGATCTGGTTATACCACGGCTCATCGACGGTTTTGATCACTATTTCACAACAATATGCAGGATTTTCTCGCCTTCCGACCCTGAACGGCTTGATTGACTTTCCCTCTGGTATTTCCACCAAGGAGGCCAGAGTAGCTAGTGCATCGGCAAATCTGTTCTTTTCCCGTGGCAGGAACTGGAATGACACTTCTTTAAACTGGCCGACGAGCTCTACAATGTAAGCATGATACCTCTGGAGACATGGGTCTGTAGTTTTCCATCTGTTGGCGGCTTGATTAATTATCAGTTGGGAATCACCAAACACTTCCAATTCATCCACATTCCGTTCAAGGGCAGCTTCAAGACCGGCTATGCAAGCTTTGTATTCGGCTGCATTGTTGGTGACCGAGAAGTTTAGCTTGATAGCTATGGGAGTATGCATGTCATTCGGGTCTACTAGTACCATCCCGATGCCGTTACCTCTTTTGTTCGATGCACCGTCAAAGAATAGTTACCACCGGCTATCATTTTTTACGACAAAAATCCCTTCATCCGGAAACTGGAGATCTGATCCCCGGGCTTCTGTGCTGGGAAAGTTAGCCAACTGATCTACCAAGGCCTGTCCTTTGATTGCTTTCCGGATCACATACTTAATATCAAATTCAGCTAGGAAGAAGGTCCATTTTGCCAGTCTGGTGGAAATGTTGCCTCTGTCGCCCTGAAACATGTACTTGATCGGGTCCATTTTGGAAACCAGGTGTACTGTGTGGGATAGCATGTAGTACTTTATCTTTCCGACCACCCAAACCAGAGCTACTCATGTATTCTCTAGGGCGGAGTAATTCAACTCGCTACCTTGGAATTTGCGGCTGACAAAATAGATGGCATTCTCGACCTTGGAGTCCTTCTTCTCTTGCGCTAGCATGGCCCCGATGGCTGTATCTGTGACCGTCAAATATAGAAGTAGAGGTTTGCTTCCGTGAGGTGGGCAAAGAATGGGAGGATTAACAAGGTAAGCTTTGATTCTCTCGAAAGCTAGCTGGCACTCTTCGTTCCAAATCACCTCCTGATTCTTCTTCAGCAGCTTAAAGATTGGCTCACATATGGAGGTCAGCTGGTTAACAAATCGGCTGATGTATTGTAGAAGACCCATGTGTAACAATAAGTGCCCCAAAGAGTGGTAAGTGCTGTCTTTTCCTGATCTTCCTTGGCCATTTTAATCTGATTATAACCCGCAAAGCCATCGACAAAGGATTTGACTTCATATTTCGCAGTTGCATCCACCAGCATGTCAATGTTGGGCAAAAGGAAGTCATCTTTGGGGCTAGCCTTGTTGAGATCCCGAAAGTCTACACAAACTCGTACCTTTCCATTGGCTTTTGTGACCGTTATGATGTTTGCCAGCCAAGTAGGATATTCAATCACCTTGATAAAACCCACCCATAGGAGTTTCTCAATCTCTTCCTTGACCTGTAAGGACCACTCGAGCTTGATCTGCCTTAGTTTCTGCTTGATCGGTTTGATCTCTGGATCCAGAGGTATCCGGTGCTCTACGATGGATGTATCTAACCCAGGCCTGTCTTTGTAGGACCAGGCAAAGACGTCTACAAACTCTTTGAGTAGCTCAATCAGGGTATCCCGTTCAACTCTGTGAGTACCCCGACCCGAACTCGTGTTTTTGGGTCCGCTTTCCTTGAATTGCAAAGAGTTTGCCTTAATTTTGGGCTTGTTTATTTATTAATATTGATTTTGGGCCTATTTTATATCATTTGTATCCATTTAGTCTTGGGCCTGCCTCTCTTTGGCCCAATCTGTCCATGGAATGACCGGTGTCATCCGACACAGGACGAACCTAAGGCGGTTAACGCCCCATGTCGTACGACATGGAAAGTCCTCTCAGCATGCCTATAAATAAAGGGCTTTGCTAATCATTTTGGGGGGGATTTTGGGAGTAAGGTTACTCTGCCGAATTGGAGAGAAGAGAGAGAAACACACACTCACCTCCCTCCTCACACACACACACATCCAAGCCAAGTCTAAGAGTGATTACTTTGTTGGAGTTTTGAAGGGGCAAACACCATACTATTGGTGTCTTTGCCTTGTGGACTACAATAGGTAGACCCTAAACTCCTTTTGTCTCTGTTCATATCTTACTTGCTTGTTCATTTGCTTTGCATGCTTACATCATGTGATATTATGTGATTTATTTGGGATTTTGCATGATAAAGGTGGTGGAGATGTGAATCATCAATATTCACATCTCCTCACTTCAGATCTGGACATTTAGTGTTATTAGTTGCATTAAAGTTTGCATCTTGATCACTTTTGCTTGAGTTAGGAGGTGATGGCTCCCATGATCATGGCCCAATACATGTGATCATTCACATTGGGTCATTAAAGCCATGTGATCCTCCCATAATACTCACGTAGTACTGTTATTCTACTGTTTTCAGTTGGCATTATAGCTTAGTTTCATGTTTTGAGCAGTGTGGATCAATCTGGTGAAGCTCACTGAAATAGGACACCTCTATCGTCCGACACAGGACATCCCTAAGGTCTTGTGTCATATGACATAGAGATCCCAGAAAGCTGTTTGGCTTCAGTGACTTCAGATAAGCTCAGATTGATCCCCTTTACAGTTTCAACCTCTGTCCAGTGTCATTTTACTGTTCTAAGTTGATATTTTAGTTTAATATCATTGTTTGAGAAATCTGGGATCATTTGGGTGTAAACTGCTGATGGAGGCGGCCTCTGTCGTATGACATGGACTGCCATAGGTATCCTGTGTCATACGACATCCGTATCAGAGAAAGTCAATCTTGACTTTATTAACTCCAATCAACCCCAAATTGGTTCCAGACCCTAAACAGTGTTTCTCCATAGTTAAAATAGCCTTATATTAGCTTTATATTAGCTTTGGTGGCTTAACCACCCCCTTTATAAGAGGCAATCTGACCAGGACGTCCTGTGTTGTCCGACATCCCTCTCCTGAGGAAGTCCTGTGTCGGACGACATCCAAAGTCCCTGGACAGATTGTCTCATCCTTTCCTTGTAATTCAAGTTTACCAATTGTAAGGGTGTGGCCCCCTTTTAATGGTTCACAAGTTGTATCCAGTTTCAATGTCATTAATGAAATCCAAATTTGCATGCCTTGCTTGTTGACACAAATTGCACACACTTAGAATGATTACATTGTCCTTGTTTGATTGAAAGTCTCGAAAGAGGCAACGTGGGTGAGCTCTATATTCTCTTCCCAAGTCGTTACTTGACTCCCGAACCCATTTTCTCTTTTAAAAAAGGTTTTTCAATGTTTTCCTTAAAAACGGCGTGGCGACTCCCAAAACTAAATATTTTTATGTTGATTCGACGAGCGTTCATTCAAACTCCGGAGAAGAAGCTGCCAATTTGCGTTTCTTTGGGTTCTTCAACTGTTCCCAGGTTCACCGTTGTCAATATCTCGTCGGCAGCTTGGGCCCGACTTTCCTTTTGCTCGCAAACCTGCTTTGAATTATTTTCTAAAATTTGCTCATCTATTAAGTCTGCATTATCTTCAATTGAATCTGGCTTAATTATTTTTAAATCTTGATGATTAATTTTGGTTAAGCGTTCAATTGTTAGATTTGCAATCACGGGATACTCGGAAAGATCGACCATTTTATTCAGAGCGAAAGGGAAAACAGTATCTATAACCCGACGATGGTCTTCCGTCGTGAGGACGTCAGACCGATCAGAGGACTCGAACTCAATTACAAGGGATTCAGGGGAACGACTCAAGACACGAGGGACAAACTTAGATGCAGATGGACTGGGACGCGGCTTGAGTCCAAGCTTCTTGATCATAGTCTCCCTGTCAGCGACCGGTCCTTGAAATGAAGTCCAGTCCTGCAACGGCCTCTCTGCAACGGTCTCCAAACTGTTTAGATCCACAACTGTCCCCTTCTCAAATTCCAACATGGCCACTAACTCATCATCTGAAGAAAAGTCAATCAAGTCTCGGGGATCCTTTTTAACAACAACCCTTCCTGCTAGTATCTCCTCTGTAAACACACCGTCCTCAGGCTCTGACAGCCCCTGATCTTCGAACAGATTTGCCAAGTCACCATCCATGTCTACAGGGTCTGCACCGCGAATTTTGTGTATGTCGGGCTCTTCCAGAACAAGCTTCTCAAATTGGTTGATATAATCGGGCCCCCAAAGATGGTAGCTATTCTCATATGTAGCAGCAACACCTGGCCTTCTGGGCTTACTGACGAGCATTTCCTTCACTGGGTTCTGACTATTGGCAAACCTTCGAATTGTTCTCATCCTCTCTTCTGCTTGACTCAACTTCGGCTACGGGCAAACGAACATTTCCCCATCCTCCTTGACAAAGTGCTTGTTCAGAGACCAGCTATAAGGGCGCATCTCACGCCTTTTGTATCTCATGCCGGCAGCTAAGGCCATCCTTTCTTTGAGCGCTTCGACTTTATCATATGCTTTATCCTCTCCAGTCACGACATATCCCAGGCCTTGCCAGTTTCTCTTGGGTTCTGGCATCACAAGCTTACACGGTCCCTGTTGACGTTTTCCTAGCCCCAGGCCCGGGTTGTAGCTCATGCCTCTCATCATTTTCAACACGGGAGGAATCTTGTAGGAGGAAGTTGTTAAATCGATAGTGCAGACCTGCCCTTTCGGCTTTTCGATCGTGAAACCACTGAGCATCAGACTCTCTTGGTCAAGCTTGATTTCCATTACCGGCATGGTGTTGGTGCTGGTCTCCCCAATAGTGACACTATCACCGTAATTGGTTGTCAAAACCCCATCTTGCACAAACTTCAAACAATGGTGGAGGGTGGAGGCTACAGATCCGATTTCATGTATCCATGGCCACCCTAATAACGTCGAGAATGTGACAGGAATGTCAATGACTTGGAATTCTACTACCATCTCCTTACTCCCAAATAACAGATTCAAAGAGATAATCCCCAACACTGCTCTGGATGTCGAATCGTAGGCTTTTATAGTATGGCTGGATGGCTTAAGGCTCTGCGCGTCAATGTCTAACATACTCATCATCTTGGCAGGAAGCAAGTTCATGGCCGACCCATTGTCCACCAACACATGGGGAATTCGACGCCCCTCCAAGGGTACAGTAATGTGCAGAGATTCATTATGCTTTGAACCGTAAGAAGGCAAGTCCAGGTCTGTAAAAGTGATGATGTTCCCATACTTTGCAGTTCCGATCAATTGACAGGCCTCATCATGAGTGGCATTGACAGACACCTTGGTTTTGGACAGAGCCTCTTCCAACTTTAGTTTGTGGGGGTAGGAGGATGTAAGCAGAGACCATAAAGAGATAAGCTTGGGTTCTCTTCAACTGCGTCAGAATCGGGTCCGCTTGGACTTCTTCCTTTCCGGTTGATCTGTAAGGATCCCGAGAGGCTTGGGGATTCGAACTCGCAACTCCTTTGCCTTTCCTAGATGGATCAGTACTATCCATTCCCAACATTCTTCCCGATCGTGTCAACAAATTAACCTCTTGATCATTCTCAACCACAAAATCTTTGCTAGTCTCTTTGAGTTCAGCTAGTGTAAGCGGAACGGGGCCGAGTGCTTTGTATGGCCCTGTGCCTTTGTCTTATCTCATTCACAGACAATGGCGCATCCAGGTTAGCTGCTATCCTGAGCTCCTCCAAAGAGATTGGGGACTCTCTGGGAACCATAGAGGATATAGCATTGATGACCAAACGCTCTTCGTATTCATCGTACTCAACAGCATTATTCAAATCATACAAATCATCAAGATACAAGACATAGCAAAATTTATCTTTCATTTCATTGGCACAAAGATTTACATCAGTCACGACCTCATTACAATCACAACTAGCATTTCCATTTACAGACTCTCCAAACTCTATTTTATTCATGAAATAATCTTGACCGAAATCGATGAGGTTCACATTGTTACTGGGCAGGGGGTTATTGACAACATTAGGGCAAGGAGACTTTTCGATCTTCTTTTCATCCACGAGGCCTTGGATAATCTTCTTGAGGGTTACAAAAGCGTTGGTGGTGTGCCCTGGGTATTGATGAAACCTACAGTACTTACTAGTATCAAGATTGGGATTAGGACGGACAGGGCTGTAGTTGTCCAGCGGCCTAATCATGCCGGTCCGAAGCAGGCCATTGAAGATCTCTTCCGTAGACATACCCAAGTCATCAAACCTTGGTTGCGGCTTGGGTTGGAATCTCCCTCCATTCTGTACATTGCCACCTCCCCTTTGTAGGTTGTTAATGCTGTTATCGTTAACCAATTCTCTTCCCTTTGGCGCCATGGCGGCGGGTTAGGTGCCGTGCGGAATCCTCCACTTCCGCTACTACCGCTAGCATTCACACCTGGGGTTTGGTTAAAAAGCATGTTCTCGATGTGAGTGCCCATTCCAACCATCTCTCTGAGATCTGGATACCAACCCTTTCCAATGGCTTCTCTTAATACCGGCTTCATGCACGACAGGAAAATATCTTTCTGATCCTGAAGGGGAATTGGCTCTGATAGCTCATTAAGTTTGGCATTCCACCTCTTATAAAACTTCGTGATTTACTCATCATTCTTCTGGATGGTGCCTACTAGATCATCTCGGGTAGTGCGCCACTCTAGGTTACCCCGGTATTTCTCCAAGAAAGTCTCGGTGATCTGGCTCCAGGTAGAGCGGCATTCTTGCTTGAGAGCCAAAAACCAAGTGAGCGCCGGACCTTTCAAAGTCAGATGAAAATGAGATGCCATAAACTCGGGGGTGCAACCCATCGCCCCCATTGTCATTACGTAGGTATCCACATGAGTCTTTGGGCAGGTCGTACCATCAAAATCCATCTTTGGCATCTTGAACTTATGAGGAAGAGGTGTCACGTGAGACGGGTCGACCACCTTGAGGCCACTGGAGCCCACAGTCAATCTATCGATTTCTTTGTTGCATACTGTTCAATAAAGCTGTCACTTCCGAGTCAAACCCGAAATGGGGAATAGCGGGAGCCAAAGTTGAAGATGGCACGAGGAAATTACGAAGCGAGATCTAATGGGCAAGGCGTAGAAGGAAGACCAAAAATGCTGGGATGCTGATATTGCTATCCAATAGACTAACTGAGCTGGGAATCCTATTCCCGTACATGTCATAACCATTAAACTGAACACTGTGATTCTGGGGACTAAACTGCACTGATTGTCCTCCAAACTGACCATGGGAAGGAAATTCGGTACTGATATATGGAGCTGAATATGGGGTGGAACCACACAAATGCTGGGTGAGAGGAGAACACACTGTGGGCTGAGAGAAGTTGCTCTGGAATTGGGGCGAGGATCTTGCGGGATGCTTGTCTGACAAATCTGGTTTCTGACGGACGGTGCTTGTTTGGATTCTTTGCGATTGGGCTGAACACACTGATAACCATCTAGGTACATGCTGAACTGGGGTTGAGAATAGCCTCCTTGAAACTGGGATCCATACTGAGCTTGCGGCATTGGAGCATTGGGAGCTGGAGAGGAAGTGAGATAAAAGAAGTTTGATGGTTGGCCACTGCTTTTGCTGAAACCCTGCTGAGCCACTTGACTATGAGTCTGAGAGACTGGGAGAGGAACTCTTCCTTTGGTATTCACAGCTATCTCCGGAGATGGCATCCGATCCGGGCGAGGAGCATAACTTATGGGAGGAGGCATAACATGGTAGTTGAATTGAGCAGGTTGGACAGGAGAAGCAGATCTGACCCCGTTATTACCATCCTCGATGATTTCTTCATAAGAATCATCCTCTCGGTGGAGTACTGTGACTCCCCTGGCTCTCATGGCCTCGACGAAACGGACGTGGGCTTCCTCCTCTCGGGCCTTGGCATTCTGAGCCATCAAACGGGCCTCACGTTCCCTGGCCAAAGCAGCTTCCAAAGTTATCATCAACTCTTCTGCAGACATGTCATTTAAACCAGGTTGACCCATCGAAACCGAACCTCCAGCAGACTGAGCAGCAAACGCATCACCATTTCCGGCCATATCTGATTCTGAGGTGACTGAAATTCCCGAAATTGCTTGAACTTCTCTTACAACACGGACCAAACGAGCTCCTGGAACAGATGAGCGGGTCCAACTCGCCATAGCTGTAGGGGTAGATATGGGTTTATAAGGTAGTAAAGGGAGATTTCGAGGAAATACGGGAGAGGGAAAGGAAACGAGGGACAGACTCGCTCAAACAATTTATTTATCTTCAAGTATAAATCGGTATCTTAAATCCTAATTACTGCTGGGAAAGGAGAAGCCTTTATTCACGCAAATTACACCTTGGGGAAACCTAAGGACGCAACATTCAAATCACACTAAATGCTTTGTATTGGAATCTATAATAGGTGATAATACCTAACCAAAATCTAAGCACCGTATGGGACGGAGAGATTGTCCAAATTTTTGGGGAAATTTGGGCAGCATAACGGGTATTCTTGAAGAAATTCAAGAAAAAATCCGGCATGACCTCTCGTCGGTGCACCTTGACAATGCGGCATGATCTCTCGTTAGAACATGCCACGGGAGTGACATGTCCCCACGTGAAACCATGTTGCATTAGCAACATGCCCACAAGGTGTAAGGTTTTAGGGAAGGTATAAGGACCTATTGTAAGTTTCAAAACAATTCATTTTGGTGTGATTAAAAACGTTGTATCAAAACCAACCGTGGGTAAGGTTTAAGTGTGGCGCCACCTATAACACACTAGGGGGGTAGGTTTGATATTAGGCGCTCAAGCGTAGGCGACATACATCACTGTCCGCGATGCCGTCAATCGCACCCGAGGGTTCTAAATCTATGTGGTGTAGTGTGCGGATGACTATGTTCTTTTATTTTGAAAAAACAAAAATTTTTATTTATTTATTTTATTTACTTTAAAAAGAAAGAGAGAAAACACACACACTCTCACAAGAAAAAAGGGGAACAACAATCAACTGAGCTACTTTGATTCAAGGGACTGCCCTCAAACCAGCTGCTGAAGACATGCTCAGTGACCATTCCTGTCGCGTGACACAGGACAGCATGGGACAGAGATGTCGCACGACTAGAGTGGTCACTGAACCAGAACCCTGCAAAATTAAATCAGCCCATGCTTCTCCATGGCAAGGGACAAAGCACAATAGCACAGCACAACACAAATATGGCCAAAAGACACACAAGGCTCACAAGTCTCATAATCAATAAAACGCATTTACTATAAGAGATCATCAAGGATGCACACAAGAATGGATATGTTGGATGTCTAATCGAATGAAAGTTTGACCCTCTTAATTTTGAAAAAACAGGTTTTCAAAAGTGTAGTCCCCAGCGGAGTCGCCACTGAATGTGCGCTCGCCCAAACGAAATTTTTTGTTTAATTTCGAATGATGAAAAAAGAAAAGGAGTCGCCACGCCATGCTTTAGAGGTTCACTTTGAAAAACCTTTGTGAGAAAATGGGTCCGGGGGTCAGGTTACATGTTGGGAAGAACCGAGAGTTCACCCAACATGCCTCGTCCGTGGATGAGTCTTTCTAACTAAACATCCAATTAATCCATAAATGTATGCGAGCATTGACAATGAACAAATGTAGTAAACATGAATTTTATTGATATGAACTCGGAAACTTAAAACTTGTGAACCATTTATTCAGGGAGGCCACATCCCATTACAACAAATCAGAACAGATTACAAGGGAAAAGGATCTCTGCAAACAGACATAGTGTGTCGCGTGACACAGGGTATGAGTGACCAGATGTGTCGCGTGACACAGGATCATCCATGTGCGATGTGTCGCGTGACACACAGTGTCTGTCTGCAGAGACTTACATATTCGAACACAACAGCACCAATAACCAACGCAGATCCAATTGATCAATCAGATAAACTTTGAAATACGCAATTAACAACAATTCAACCAAGGGGGTGTGGATATGGAGAGATCCACACTCCCTTGGGATCTAAACACCAATTTCAACAAATATTCAACAATAAACAATCAATTATCCAAAACAACTATGTTAAACAGAGAGATTGCGGTTGGGATTCAGTTATCAAGACGGATGGAGTCTGATTACTGAATCCAAGGAAAGGAAAACAATAGAATTATTAAAGGAACAAGGTAGAAGAGAGAGGGGAAAGGGAATTGAGGGTGTTACCCTTGTTGCTTCCACGAATTCTGTACCATGTTAGGTACAGAACCCTTCTACAGCAGCTTCTGGTCCTGGAGAGCTTGAGAGGATTAGTTGAAAGTGGATCTAAGAGGTGATGGAGGAAGTGGGTTGAATTGGGGGGAATTGGAGGTGGATTGGGATGAGAGAGAGAGAGAGAAGTATGTGTTTGGTATGTGTGTGTTACGCTGTAATTTTGGTAGAGTAACAGTGTGTGAAGGTTGGATCCATTTCTAAGAGGGATAGGGTCTTATTTATAGGCTGCAGTTGATGGACAAGGTGTGTCGCACAACCTTCTGTATCCAATTTCCAAGCCTCGACTTGTCGCGTGACACAACAAGTCACCAACTGCTTTCGGCGCCAAAACCAGTTTCTGGAATATTTAGGGCTAAATACCCAAAAGGTCCAAAGAGGTTTATTCCCGGTAGGTCCTTTAGCATGAGCAAAGTAACAAAAGGTACTTCCTTCGCGAGAAACTTATGGAATGTTTTCGGAAGTCTCGGGATAGACCGGAAATTTACCAAAACACCCCTTAATGCAATTTTATCGCATTAAAATGCATCGAAAAGGGTAGCGAATTGGTTTGGCGTACTTACAGCACCCTAGATGCACCCCTAGGTTGGATCACACTTTTTCAGCCTACCTTATACGGTTGGTTTTTGATACACCATTTTCAAATATACTAAAATAAATTGTATGAATTTTAATCATAGGCTAGAACACCTACACGACCTAGCACGTATGAGCATGTTGCCATAGCAACATGATTTCGACAAGAGATCATGCCGCAGCGCCAACATGTACTGACGAGAGGTCATGCCAGATTTTTTTTAAACTCTTTAGGAACTACCCGTCATGTTGCCGATTTTTTTCCAGAAATTTGGTCTACTCGTCCGCTCCAGAAAGCTTTGGTCTTGTATTGGTATTATTGACTATTATTAATTTTTTATACAACGCATTTGGTATATTTCGAATGGTATATCCCTAGGTTCCCATTTGAGGTTTAGATTGCGAAAAAGAAGGCTTCTCCTCTTCCAACCGTCCCTAGGACCTCTAAAAGATATCGTTTTCTACTTGAACATTAATAACAAACTTGCACAAGTCCGTCTCCCATCTCCTTTACCTTTCTTCCCTCTCCCACACCTTATCAAAGCTCTTTACCTCTGCAGCTACGGCAAGTTGGTTTCGTGCTCTAGTTCCTGGTGCTCATTTAGTCCGTGTTCCTGAGGCAACGGAAGCAGTCAAAATATCCGAGTGGTATTCTTCATCTAATTCAGAGACCGAAATGTCTAGTGCAGAGAATGTTATGACCAACCAGTCTGGAGGTTCGCATGCCATGGGTTAGCAGAGTGCGTATGGTTTATCTATTGAAGAGTTGCGGGCTACCCTTGAAGCTGCTCTAGTTCGTGAGCATGAGGCCTAGTTGCTTGCTCAGGCTGCTAAGGCTAGGGAAGACGAAATGCATGAACGCTTTGTGGAAGCGATGCGCATTTGAGGAGTTTCCGTGATAAGGCGTGAGGATGGGTCATACGAGGAGATCACTGATGCCAATAACACTGACCTTGAGGCCGAAAATGCTTCTCTCCCTCTTCAACCTACCTATAATGCTACACCTCCTCCCCTTACTTATGGTTCACGCCCCATCTGCATGCAAACGTATGGGATAGGTATGAATACACAAGGTAAGACCCCTCCTCCGGCATCTCAACCAATCCAAGCTCAGAATCATGGTATGTAGTTGAATCCTCAAGGTGGTGTTGACAATGTTGGAAGGCTACAACCAAACTTTTATGATTTGATGTCGTCACCGAATCCTAATGCTTCAATGCCTCCTAGTCAGTTTGGGTTGCAGTTTCAGAACAGTCATCAGTCTCAACCTCAGCAAAGTCTTCAGGGTTTTTGGCTTCCAAGTTCCCAGCATCAGGAAGGTTTCCCGGGTGGTCAGTTTCGTGGTCCTGAGTTACAAGATGGGTCCCAATACCAAAGTCTGTATCATTTCTCTAGCAATCAGTTCAATCAGGAAGGATTTTTGCAGCTTCCTTTTAATCAGTCTCAGCCTAAGGGAGGGTTTTCTCAGCCATTGATGGGGTCAACTCATGGTTTTGGTTCATCACCTACGCAGATTCAGTTTGGGTCAACATAGTATCCAGGATCAGCTCCTTATTTGACTGCTAGTGCTCCGCTTCAGAACCATAATTCTTCATTCCAAAATGCACATTTTCCTCCGTTGCCCGGTGCAAGTCAGTTTGGACACTTGTCATCAACTCAAGGAGGTTCTCAGCAGTTAGGTAATCATAATGTGGTACAATTTAATGGTTTGATTCGAACTGGGATGATTAATCCACTTGACAACTATAGCCCCGCTAACCCCAACCCAAATCTGGACAAGACCAAGTATTGTCGCTTTCACCAGTATCCCGGCCACACCACCAATAGTTGCATCACTTTGAAGAAGATCATTCAAGGGCTCATGGATGGCAAGAAGATTGAGAAAGGTCCTCGACCCAACACTGTCAACAATCCCCTTCCTCCCATCCAAGGTTGAAGAAGTCATTCAGCTTTCGTAGGTTCTAGAATGTCCCTTTTGGACATGAGTCTGTTGAGTTCACTTTGGACTAGTTATTGTTCTTTCAGTAATAAAAGTCTTTATTTCTTTTCTTCCTAGACTCGAGACATTATTTGCACACATACATTATATTTAGGTGAAACGGTTTTATTCTATATGATCACCTGTACTGCTCACCAAATAATCTCTTGAAATAATTAATATTTAGATTAATTGTCCCCTATCTCGCATCTCCTATGTTTTTTTCTTTAGCTCTTATGCTCACATCTCTTTCATCATACACTTCATTTCGTTGGTCAATGAATTTGCATTAATCTCTAAAAATTAATTCTAAACAAACAATGAAGCCTTAATTTCATTTAGGTCATCCGATAGGGATTGCAGCTGAAACCTTTCACCATAGGAAAGCCATTATCTTACCCTCACCAAATAATATCCTTTTATTTCAAGATCGACATGCTTTGAAACCCCATTTGGCCATCACCATGATTCCCAGGACAATTGATCACCTCCAAACTCGTGAACGGTGGAATGAAAAAAAAAGAAAAGAAGAAGAAGGCGTATCCTAGAGGTTCCCATTACTCACAGGACAATTGACCGCCTCCAAACTCATGAATGGCGAAATGCAATGATCCACACTAGGGGTTAGCAGAAGTTCTCAAAAATAACAAAGGAAAGGAGAACGAAAGATACCCTATGTATATCTCGTCTCTAGTGTTTCTCCCATTACCCTTGACCAATTCCAAACCATCCTCTCACTTTTAGAGGATACTCCCATTACCCTTGACCTCGCTGAAGAGAAATTTGACCTCTCATTCTTAGAGGCAGTGAAGATGCAACCACAATTTCCTCGCCATAGAAATCCCAAACACATCCTTGAAAGCCAACCTCTCATCTTTAGAGGTTTAAATCAACAAAAAATCCCAGCTGACCTCTCACCTCAAGAGGTCATGATGCAAACAAAGATCCAAATCACCCGATGGCCGATCGAAACCCTGAGACCCAGCTACAGTCCCTACCGGATATCAGTCTAGTCCCAATTTAATCAAGGTCTAATTTAAATTAAAACTTCATTGCTTGCTTAAATTGGAACCTAATACACCATGGTTTAGGACCATCAATCAGAGATTACGCAAGTTCAATTCTTTCATTTGTCGTTTCATGTGAGCATATTTCATTTCCTCTCCAAGATTAGGAACCTGTCCTACTCTTGTGAAAATTCATGTCCTTCCGGTTCTCCAAAAATACTTTCTGTGTATGCTTCACTGGGGCTTCACATCCATGTCTCTCAGCGACACTCCGGTAAAAGCAAGAAGACATGTTCTAGGGGCTGTCATCATGAAATTCCTGTTTTCTTCAATCTTGTCTAGTCTTTCTGTCTTTTCAAATTTGATCCTTGATATCAGTTGGTTTTCTCCTCTTAATTAATAAATAATATTTGTTCATATCAGGATTAGTGGTTGAATAACCCAAATATTAACAAAGGATTTTAAGCAGTCTTGTGATCATTGTGAATAAAACAAGTTTTCATATGTCTTGTTAAGTCTTCTTTATTCTACAAAATAGGAGTATAGAGCTAAACACTGATTTTCTGTCAACAGGGGCTACCATACACTGTTTACAAACCTTGCTATGATTACACTCTCTCAAAAGAGTCAAACCCAAAGCGAGTTTTTACACAAAATCGGGATTCATTCCTACTTTTCAAAAAATGTGCCCCTGCATGTATATATTTCCGAGTCTTTTCCAATAACTGTTTGACTAGGGTACAAATAGAAGGATGGGTAACCTTGTTCTGTAACATGACACTCTGTCAAAGTGGGGCTGCACCAGACTTAGTTCACAGCTTATTTGGGTGGTTACTTATAACGGGAGTCTGCTTCCTGGGTTCACAAATACTCCCCAGGGATTTCATCAAAACGGGGGCTGCACCAGATTCAGTTCGGGATCTCTTTGGGTGACCGAATCCGATCAGGATTCTAGCTAGCATTCTGGGTTCGCAAAAATTTCTCCGTACCGGGGCTCTGTTAGGCAGAAAGGGATTGTTTATACATAGGATCTTATGTGTAGATTCTGGGGCTTGATTTATAGTCTTGATCTTTGATGCTAGCTTTACAATTGAAGTTAATGTCTACTCCACTTGGGGCTACTGAAATTCTTATCCTGGGAAAAGGTGTTGTCTTGAAATGAATATGAATCTTGTTTGGGAAGAAGCTTGTCATTTAGGCTGTCTTAGTCGTATGACACACCTTGCCACCTGTTGTCCTGTGTTGTGCGACACACCTTACCACCATCAGACAACAACAAAATTGCTGCAATCTGCACTCACCAGGGCACGTCCCCAACTTGTTTATGCTACAACATATCACCCATCCATTTTGCAAACGCATGGGAGAGGGTTCACTTGGCCATACATCATACATACATATACAAACCATATACACATAAACCCAATCACCCCATAAACCATAAAGACATAATATCATCACCCCATTTTTCATTTTCAAATGGATGGACTCGTGCAATAAAAAAACTAACAATACATAAATAAAAGTTCAAATTTGTATAAAGATGTGCATAATAAAAATAAAGTGTCTAAAGTGCGATAGTCAAGCCACAAGGTACATTAATCAAATGGTCACAATCTGATCATGGAGACTACTTTAACTCCTCCTCCTCATCATCATCACCCTTATCCTCACCGCCCTCATCCTCCTCGAACTCATCTGGATCATCTAAAGGGGCCTGATATGACTCAGTCTCCACGCAATAATACTCATTAGCCTCATCAACAACAGTGGACTCGAGCTCATAAGGGTCAGTCTCATCATCATCACTCTCGTCAGCATCGCTGGGGCTGGACAGAGTTACAGATGGATTCTTGGTCCGAATCCTCGATCCGCTGGCACTTGCATCAAATCGACCTTTCATCCTCTTTGGCTGACCAGGAGGAGAGACGTTCACCGAGCCCTGAGACTTGCACTGATTCTTCCAGTACTGTATGCCCTTCTGTAGCTGATGAATCATGCCAACAACACCTGTGAAAGCTCGGGCAAAGTGCTTGTAAGCCTGGGTTAGAACCTATTACAATCAAACACATAAAGATTTTAGAAGACAGTTCTTGATAATAGAAATGAAAGCAAGCAATATAAAAGAGGCAGGAAGCAATATTTACAGATCTCGAGCCTCGTGGAAGCCGAAGATGAGGATAAACCTGAGTCATGTCAATGGGAGCTCGCCGCACATGGCCACCACCCTGATAATCAATATACAACGAAGGCAGAGGAGGTCTAACCACAAATCCAGTCGAGGCCCCACACCCTGAGCATCATAACCAGCTCTGACCTAAGGAGACTGCAACCTCCCAGCCACATGCATAGCATAATCCCCCTTATGTGCATACTGATGGGCCCCCACACCCAGAATCAAGTCATCTACATTATCCAGCTGACGAGGGAACCACATCCTGTATGGAGGATCATCGGGGACTAAGGCATGTCTGTTGGCCCCATGCTGCCTATACACTCTCTCTTCCAAGTACAGAGCATCTCCAGTCAAACCCACCACCAACTTGCGGCACTCTGTCAGATGAATAGCATAATCCAAGTACGCAGCTGGATATCTATCAGCCCATGGGAATAAAGAGAGGTTATTGGGGACCCCTCTCAACAGTATCATCGTATCAGCATAAGAGGCCGTCATCCTACTCCTCACTCCAGCTACCCGAGTTTGTCTTCGAGCATCCTTGATCCAACGGTGGAGAGCGGGATAAGATGTAGTCGGGAACTCATCCTTGATCCTCTAAGGGTAGCCGCCAAACACCTCATAAGTCCAGGCCTGGAGAAGATAAACCAGACAGTTTAGAAATAAAGAAATGATGATAATAACTGATGATGAGAATGAATGTGCAAGGAAAAGTAAGGATGAAAAGCTACCTCAAAAGCCATCTGACAGCAGTCAAAGGACTTCGCTTCCCCCTGCTGATATCATCTAGGGCCAGATACATCTCAGCAAGCCCTGCTTCTCCCCAAGAAAGGTTTCCCACATTCCCCCAGATCCTTAGAGGCTCAAGAAGTGCAGTGAGAGCATTAGAAGCGCCATTGGGAAACAGCATATCAGATAACCCAGCCCAAACAAAGGCCCTAGCCAGTCTCTCAGCCCGGAGCCTGCTATTAGCAGAATCATCAAATACAGGAGGATAAGCCTGTCTCTACTCCTCAATCCTCCCATGGATCTTGCCCAACTCATAAGCATTCCCCTTCTTGTCCTGAAGGGCGAAGCCGACTAATCCCAATATGTCATCCTCAGCAAGAGGCGCGGGCTCAACTGTGTAGATGGGCTGATCCGTGAATGGCAACCCCGTAATGACCGCAAAATCGTAGGGAGTCACTGTGGTCTCACCCCAAGTAAAGTGAAAAGAATGTGTAGTCTCCCACCAGAACTAACGAAAAGCCTTCATCAGCTCAATGCTCCTCTGGGTGTTCCCAATAGCCTCTACCATATCAAAGAATTGGCCAAACCCAGCTGCACAAACCATGACCTTGGGTGAATTTGCCTCATCTGCATTACCCGGCAAGCTCTTCCAAAGATGGCCAATCACCTCAGCTGATCCTTTCGTGCGCAATCCCTGCAGGTAAACACAGCACAGGTATTAAAACATATCTCAGTCAATTACAAATCATTATGTTCTTGAAAGCATGCTATGATTACAAAAGAAAACTCATTGTTATTTTTTTTGGGTCTGTCCCACTTTGCCATAAAAATCATTATTATTTTCTTTGGGTATGTCCCACTTTTTTCACAAAAATCATTGTTATTTTCTTTGGGTCTGTCCCACTTTTTTTACAAAAATCATCATTTTTTCTTTGGGTCTATCCCACTTATCTTCTTTGCAAAATCAATGATACTCATTTCGGGTCCGTCCCATTTTCTTTACAAAATTGTTTATTGTTCTTTTGAGTGCGTCTCACTTTTTTACCAAAATTAGTTTAATTCGAATAGTGTAAATTTACATTAATCGTCATAATTCTCAGTTCAATTCATGCAGTTTTATCATTATATACATGCAATTTCATATTTCTGTCGATTATCCTAACATGCAATATTGATTTCTATACAAAATTTTTTCCAAAAATTCAAAATTCAAATCAATGATTAACAAGTATTGTAGGATTCATACCGCAGATTTTCTACCAACGGAAGTGTGCTTGTCCAACTGTGGGTAGAATTGCCCTCGCGGAGTTTGAGGAAAGAATGATCGATGATTCCTCTTTACTTTCTTCCTTCTGTCGGCTAATTTCACGTGTTATTGTGCTTTCTTTGTTGGACGTAGGCGAGGAGGCATGATTTCACAATGTTTGATAGAGATTTTAGTCGAAACCCTTGTTTTATCTTCTCTTTCTCTCAAAAATTCCCTCTGATTTTATGTTTTAAAAGTCGACTGTTCGGCCTATTTAAATCTGTCCGCTTGGCTTATGAAGTCACGCGACACTCCTTGCCATGTTGCTTGTTTTTTCCTCTTTTGCCCCTGTAGCCTGTTTGACTGTTTTGCCCTTGGCATTTTCCTTTCTATTTCTCAATAGTCAAACTTTCGGGCGACTTTCCCATAATAGTCAAATTTTCGGGCGACTTCCCTATAATAGTCAAACTCTCGAGCGACTTCACCATAATAGTCAAACTTTTGGGTGACTTCCCTATAATAGTCAAATTTTTGGGTGACTTCCCCATAATAGTCATCTCTAACACTTTGTTTTGAGACACCGTATGTCCTTACTTGCTTGAACTATGATCCAACTTGATTCCCTCTTAGGGATACGTAGGATTCCTTTCTCAAAAGGTCCAGCCATTTGAACACTTGTCTTTCTTTTTTCCCACCAGGCGCTCGTTAGGCTTGGGATCCTTTCTTGTCAACAATCCCACTTCTTCCATAAGTGACGTTGCCAAGGGGCTACTGTGAGTACCCCAATCCAACTCGCGACCAGTACAGTGCCTTTTATACAATAAAAGTGCACTAGGGGAATTTTGGTACATTTACATTTTATTTCGAGACTTTCGAGGACTTTCCGTAAGTTCCTTACTAAGATAGTACCTATAGGACATTAATCCATGCATTTGGACCTATGGGGATTACTTAAGAAAGTCCCTGGGCAGTTATTAGGCGCCAAAAGGCAGTTATGGCTCCTTATGTCGTGCGACTGATTATGCCATTGGAAAATGAACATCCAATGTCGTGCGACAGTGTATGCCATTCCCAGGAGCCTATAAAATAGAGCCTCCTCCTCCCATTTCTGGATCCTTTTCGACATCTTAGAGTTACTCTGCCAAAATTAGTCCACACACACAGTAGTTTATCAAACACACACAATTCCTCTCTCTATCACACACAATTCTCTCTTTCTCACACAATTCTCTACATCACACACATGGAGCCATCTACATCTAATCCCATCTGAGTTTGATATTGGTTTTGGAGCTGATATCTGAAGATTTCTATCCTAACTTGGTATAGGAATTGTGGTCTACAAAGGTGACACTTTTTCTCTCCCCTTCTATCTCTTTTCCTTTCTTATTCATGCATCTACATGCTTAATTTGATGATTAGTGTAGAGTTTTGATTATAAAATCTATGTTCTAGTCCCAGGTTCTGTGAATCATTCGTCGTTTTCATGTTTATTTCATGATATTGAGTCATTTGGATGTGTTTTGCTTGTTCACCAAGATGAGTGTGGATCACTCATATCCATACTCTCTTGAGTGTTAATTATTGATCTTTGTGGTCTCTGTGGCTAATGTATGGTATTATTGATCTTAATGTTGCCTTGTTTCTTCTGCAAGCAAAGTTTGTAAAACCTTTGCAGATGGCTCTCTGTGTCATGCGACACACCTAGCCAGACTAGGTCTTGTGTCATGCGACATACCTCGCCACTTGCAGATGTTACTTTTTAGTTGTAACTGTTTCTATTAATCTTGTAATCGGGATATGAGCCCCGCCTAAAGTGGTTCACTAGTTGTAATTATCTCATCTTATTAATATAAAAGCATTTTATCTCTCTTATCTCACACATGGCACACACTTGTTGAATTTAATGGATATTAGATTAGAAAGACTCTTTATGAGGCGTTTTGGGTAAACCCTTTGTTCTTCCCAAAACGTAACCTGACTCCCGAACCCGTTGTCTCTTTACAAAAGGTTTTTCGAAGTTTTCCTTCTTAAAAATGGAGTGGCGACTCTCTTGTTTTCTAAATCGCGCTCGTATGTTTCGTCTCATTTTCTAAACTCATTTTCAAAATTCCAATGCGTTTGCATGCGGACGGGGCGTATGTTCAATCTTACCCCTTAAAAGTTTTTGAAAAGTGTGTAGTTCTTCTAGTAATATTTCTGATCATACCTTTGAGAGTAAATATTGTCACAAAGTTGGACATAATAAATCAGAATGTTTTATTTTTCAAAAGAAAAAGTCCAGTTCTCAAGTATTGCCTCAAGTGTTGTCAAATTCTCAAGACAATACTCGAGACAACACAGGAGATCAGAAGAACATAATTTCAAAAAAAAAATTGGTTTCCCAAAGCTAATCTGAAATGTAATGTTATCGACACTTCTTTAAGGACTAACGTTTCAGGTGCTTGGTACTTTGATAGTGGTTGTTCACGTCACATGACGGGAACAAGAGCATTCTTGAAGGAATACCAACCTATTCATGGGGGCTCAGTAACCTATGGAGGTGGAGGCAAGAGTAACAGAATAGGAAAAGGAACACTCGATGTCATCGATTTTCCTCCCTTAAAAAACGTCTTGCATGTAGGTGTGAAATTGTCTATGGCTTAGAACAAGTGAGGCGAAACTCACAAGGTGAGGCGAAACTCACAAGTGTTGTCCTTAGTGTTGGCAACACTAACAACAACACACACCAATTCTAGAAAAACACAAATAAATAGAAATAAATCTAATTTGCAGTGGAAGAATTAAAACAATACACAAGAATATAATTTTTATCAAGTTATATAAATATATAACTTGATGGGTGCCAGGAGGGCAAGAACTTTCTACTAATAATATGGATTCAATACAAGGTCGAAGAAGTTCCTTAATGATAAACAATCATTAACATAAGGAACAACATATAAAGAACTCTCTCTGAAAATGAACACTCAAAACCTCACAAAAATATGAAAATCTATATGAAATTCTCGAGTGTCGGACTGAGTGTTGCCAACATTGAATGGCAACACTTGAGAGCAGAATTCTATTTCTTGTACAGATTTGTGTTTTCTGAATTGGATGATCTTCAATGAAGATCCACTGCACTATTTATAGGCCACAAATACTTGGAGCCTACTCAAAATGATCAACAACAGCCTTGAAGTTTGTTTCCTCCATTTTAGCCAACTCGCCTCATTTGTAAGAGACTTGGTCTTCTTTGGCTTCTCTTGTTTGTACCTCTCAGCTATAGATGCCTTGTACTCTGAATTTTTCTCCCCCTGAATAGCTAGATAATATCTCTTTTTGCTTGGTCATTAATTAAACAAATAAACACTTGTTTATTTGTTAATTTTTTCCTCTTCTTCGAACATCACGCCTGGGCAGTTTCTGGGGACCTATTCAAGCTCATTTTAAGCAGACTAACTACTGTTATTTAAATATTAATTTTCACGTTATTATTTGTGAAAAATACAGTAACTTTTTCAGTGTTGCCAAATCCAAATGGCAACACTTGTGGCAACACTGGTTTGCAACACTCGGGGCAACATTCATGGCAACACATGATCTCACATTAACAATCTCCCCCTTAGTTACTGATTTCTTCACAAAATACCAATCTGATGATCTTTACAAACCAATTAGTCATACTTAACAAAAAAAATAAAAAACTACTACGTGACAAATAGTGACAACATAAACCTTCAGGCAATGTTTGAAAATATTTTTCAATCAAAATGTCACACTCCAAATAGTGGCAACATCAACATTCAGGTAATGTAAAGTCACATAATTTTGAATTTATCTCCCCTTAATACGAAATTAATAACTAACCAAAATATTTATTAAAATCTTAAAAACAACCATCCAACCATTTTAGCAAAAACCATCCACCAAAGTTTGAAGAAAATTCCAGCCGAAACAAAGAAAAAAACAGAAATTAAAATTGTTTAAACATAACAAACCAAATAAAAACAAATAAAATTGTTTTTGTTACCAAACCACCAAATCAAGTAACCATGCTGTAAGTACCCCAATCTGGATCACCCTCTTCCGAGCCCCCGGGAAACACCGCAGACTCACTCAAACGCAGTCTCGAACACCCGGAACCCTCAAAAGGCCCTCAAAACCCTTCAAAAACCCTCAAAGACCCAAAAAACCACCAACCAAACCAAGGGGGGCCTTTCTGGGAAAAAAAAAACACAAAAGGACTTTTTGGGAATTATGCACAAATTGGGAAAAGCAGGGAGGTCTGTACGGACCTCTTTGCATGCTAAAAGGACCGTACGGACCTTCCTGCTACCAACTCTCATAATTACTGAATCCCTCTAAAGTCCACAAAATTTACCTAAATCCGGGAAAACCAAAACTTTATATTTCCTTGGAGGTCCGTACGGACCTTCTTGCAGAAATTTATTAACTATAAATAGAGGGCTCCCCCTCCCTCATTTTACACACCATCCTCTTCTACTCTCTCCCTAGGCCTTCTGGCTTCCCCTCTAAGTCCTTTCGAGGCACTCCCAGCCCCTTTCAGATCCTTTCGAGGCCTTTCGAGCTCCCTTGTGGTGCTCCGAAGCCTTTCCGAGCGCTCCCGAGACGCTCCCGCGCTGCCCCGAGGCACTCTCGAGGTACTCTGAGGCCCCTCGTGGTACACCGAGGCCTTGCCTGGTCTTTCCTGAGGCGTCCCGGCTCTTTCCGAGTCAAATCGGCAACTCGGACGCACGCCGTAACTCTGCCCGAACGCAACCGACGATCCCGACGCACGCCGAACCTCTGTCCGAATCCAACCGACGATCCCTGCGATCCCAATGCACGCCGAAACTCTGCCCGAGTGTACACTTGACAATCCGGGGCACGCCGAAGCTCTGTCTGCAGACAACCGGCACATCTCGAAGTAATCCCGGTCCTCCCGGAACACTATTCCATCCTCAAACACTATTCCCCCACGGAAGACAGACACGAACCAATATTGGTAAGGCTTCCTTTCATTACTATTTCAATACATTTCAATAAGCAGTGTACAATGTAGACATCCAACACAACATGCATTTTTAAAAGCACAAACACACACACAACATTTAAAGAAAGAAGGGGTATCGAAAGACTCGTTTTTACGAGGCTACTCGGGTGAGCTCTAATACCCTAATATTCTCTTCCTGAGGAGTAACCTGACCTCCGAACTCAAAAATCTCATCACATAAAAATAGTTTATTTTTTAAACTGATGCCTTTTCTCAATGTTTTGGGCTTAATCAAAACGGCGTGGCGACTCTACAAGCAAAACACATCGAGACCACTTTCCAATGCGAACGCAAGAACGCGGACGGAAAACGCGAAACAATTCGAAAATGCCAGATGTCGGGGCGCGATCGCGCTGCCTATCGGATCCAGGCAATTTCATTTGGCGACTCCGCTGGGGAATATTTTGTTTTAAAAACTTTTAAACAAAGCAAAAGATTTTTAAAACGATGATGAGGGTCAAACTTTCATTTTACCCCTTTCTTTAATTGTTGTGTGTGTGTGCATGTGCTTTACTTTTTATTTTACAAAAAAAAATAAAAATACAAAAAAAAAATGCATCAATATACATCTGTGTACATACATTTAAAATTCTTCAAAAACTTCTGTTTTACTTAGAAAAAGAATTTTAGAGACCGCATGCTACTCGCACTGCTGCCTCGGTACACCGCACGCTACTCACACTGCTGCCTCGGTACACCGCACGCTACGCGCACTGCTGCCTCGGATACACTACACACTACAAACCTTAACCCGGGGTGGTCTTAGTTGCAGTTCGTTTGGCCTTCCTACGCCTCTCAGACGCGCACGGGATCATTCCAAACATCCCATCCTAGCCAGTGTCAACCCTGCACGTTTGAGTCTTGAGTCACACTCTGTCCAGACTCGGTTGGTTTTTACCCAGACCGTGTCATACAGCTTGGATACATATCCCATGCCGGCCATTTTCTGAGTCGAAGCTCGGAATTCAAGATCCCTTACGCAAGCAAAGCGATGAAAGGTCATGCTAAAATCTTGACCCGATCTTGATTTTCCGAAGCTACACCCAGACGATGTTCCATCCCGGATATACATCCATGCCCACATGACACCATGTCATCAAGCCTTTAATACGTCAGCCATGACGATATGACCCTGCCAACGCCTAAACGTCACAGATCCCTTGCGCAAGCAAGGTAAAGAGAGGTCATGCCGAACTCTTGACCCGATCTTGACTCAGGTGCCGGCTCGGCTCACTATTCACATGACTAACGCATTAAAACGAACATGACAGGCTCGGTCCTTAGGTTCGATTTTTCTTTTAGGCCGGTGGAAACTGCTTGCCCTATAGGACCCTCGCCCGGGGCTGTCCACCCCGAGATGTCGAAATACAGGTGCAAAACGAGGGGCTTATAGCCGCACAGATGGTCTCCACTGACCCAGGATCTTGCATAGTTGCAAAAAAGAAGAGCAATCTTTTCCAACCTACCTAGGATTCTGAGAAAACACTGTTTTAATTAAATTAAAACAAAAAAAAATGAGGAAAGCGGGACCTTACCCCCAGGAAATCTCCCAACAATGCCTTCCCCCTTTTTTATCCCGAAAGGCCTTCCCGTGTCTAAACCTTACCCGTCATCCCCTCCAGTGAACCGAGAATGATCGAGAGTACCCGGGAACTATTCTCCCAGTGTCAAAGCCGCAAGGTCCAACATTCTTCCCAACACAGTCATTAGGGCAGCCCGTCAACTCCCCATGGCCAAGTCGGTGGATAACAACGAGGAAAGCAGGACCTTACCCCTGGGAAATCTCCCATCAATAGAGGAAGTTTGGCAAGTCCTCATGGCTCTTGAGAAACGCCAAGGCGAACAGCAAGCCTGGATCGAAGGTGCCATGCACCACTTCAGAACATTAGCCATTCCCCGATCACTCGGGACTCCCAAAGAAATGCCTGCTCCTGCAGCTCCTAACGTCTCTCATTGTCTCCCAGAAGTCAACCTGTTGCCCTCGTACGAGCCATGCAGCTACGACATAAAGCCACAAGACCCCACGAGGGAAGACGTGACCGGTCAACATCCTGAGGTCCCGATACCACCGCCGAACAACGAACACATCTGGTGGGACGTCTGCGATTACACCGCTTGTCTAGAAATGGAATTCCAAGATGAAATGAATGAGGATCGCCCTCGAAGAAAGAAGAAACCCTCTTCTCAACAAAAACTGAAGAAGAGATACGAATCCGGCGACCCCACAGTCGGAATCCTTGGAGAACCATCAGGAAAGTTTGACTACTACGTCATCTACTCCAGCAAATCTCCTCAGCCTAGCTCTGCACAAGGCCACGACAACGTCTGCTCCATGATCAGCTGGGACGAGCTCCGCACCGCCACCAACGGCGCGAGGGTCCAGATACCCCAACCCCTGTCTTGGGAAGATCTCAAAGCCACTGTTGACGCTTCAACGAAAGCAATAACTGTGAACGAACTGAAATGCGCAGTATGGCCCTACGCCAACCAAGGCCCTCCCATTACAGAGATAGGAGAGACAAGTAAAGCAGCCAAGCCAGAGGTGAACGTACTGACACGTTCCGGTCAAATCCCGACGAATCCTCCACGGGCAAACAAAAGGCCAGCCATGCCTGAGCCTCGAACTGAAAAGGGGACCTACGCCAAAGAAGCTGAAACCCTTGACCCGAAGGCTGAAGATCCTGTCTTAACTCAGCTCAAGCGTACTCAGGCTAACATCTCACTCTGGTCCTTACTCACTTCTTCTTACCCGCACAAACTCAAGTTGGAGGAGAGCATGGCCCAGACCATGGTACCCATCACCGTGACACCAGATGAAGCGGTTCAGATGATCGGCAACGTTCATCATCACCTTCACGGAGCTCGACCTCCCAAAATTTGGGGCTGACCACAACGAGCCTCTCTACATAACAGTTCAACTTGACGAGCGCCGCCTCCCTCGGGTCTTGGTAGATGGAGGATCAGCCATGAACGTCCTTCCATCCAAAATGATGGATTTGCTAGGGATCAAGACCACTGATCTGAAACCCTCAACTCAGACAATCAAAGCATACGACTCAACGTCTCGCTCAGTCTTGGGAATAGCCACCCTGAACCTGTGGTTCGGAAAGCAGATGGTCCCAACTGACTTCCAAGTCATCGACATCCCGATCACATTCACCGCCATCTTGGGACGCCCTTGGCTACACCAGATCAATGGGGTGGCATCCACCCTCTACCAGTGCGTAAAGTTCGTCCAAGGAACAAACCTTACCATCATCTACGGTGACAGCATAACCACCGAAGGGACCGACATAAATGGCGTCCCGGTCCTGGAGATCAAACACGACAATGACGGCATGATGCTGACCGGGTTCATAATCGAAAGCCCAAAGGCCCAGGTGTGCCATATAGACTTGCCTTTGATCTAGGACCAGATCCCTCCCCCGATGAAAATGATGAAGCGCATGAACTACATCCCGGGGCTTGGTTTGGGAAAATGCCATCAGGGTACCCAACAAATCATCGAGATCAAAGAACAGAATACCCTCCATGGCCTGGGATACATTCCTACTCCCGAAGACGCTGCGAAAGACAGAAGAGTTGCACGGAAACGCTCTGCCAATAACAAAAGAGGCTTGCACGCAATCTCCGATCTTCGCCCTTACAGCTTCGACATGACCAGGTACTTCACAAAGAAAGTCGGCAGTTTGAACGAAGACACAGAAAAGGGAACAGAGCTAATCAACGCCCAACAAAGCTGGCCGACAACCATGAACAAGCTTCAGCGGAACCTGGCAAGATTCAGAGGCCTCAAGCCAAATCCCGTCAGAAGAGCATTTCTCGATGCGCCAACTCTTCAGGGACCCACGACCACCACTATACACAATGAATTATGGTTCGGGAAAACCCCCTCTTTGGCAGAAGAACTCGAAAAACTCTCTGTCAACATCCCTGCCCCCAACAAGCGGGACGAGTCTGCATTCGAGCTAGCAATGCCCAAAACAAAAGCGGAAGACTCCGCAGACGATGCCTGGAATGAGCCACTGCTCCACCAGCTCTTCAGTGAAGAAATCGAGGTGCCAGATCTAATCGATTTTGTTTCTGATAACTCTATGATAGCCATGATCGGGAACGGCAGCGCGAAGCCTTTCGACCCCCCGCCTCCTGTCAAGCTCATTGCCACTCAATAATTGGGCCACCTTCTCCGGACCTACCGCCAGCAAGAAGGACATGATCGAGCAACTTGGTCTGACCCCTCGCGTCCTAGAGTCCAGTCTCAAAACCCATCCTGAGTCCATTATCTTTGAATTCGAGTCTCTCGAGTCATCTGATGGTCTCACGCCAGAAGATTACGAACTCATTGCCAATAATGTATTCCCGTATGCTCTTAATGAATGCTTCGATCTTTCCGAGTATCCTCTTATTGCATCTTTAACAACTGATAAATTAACTAACACACAAACAGTTAATAACGATTCACTTGATAAAGAAGCAGACACATTAAACGAACAATACATTAAGCACATCTTTAAGCATGTTATCAAACGAGAGAAATACCGGGCCCAAGCTGCCGAGGAGGTTTTAACCAAAGTGAATTTGGGAACTGCTGAAGAGCCAAAAGAGACGCAAATCGGAAGTTTCTTCACCGGCACAGAGCAAAACGCATTGACTGCACTGCTCAAAGAGTTCGTGGACGTGTTCGCTTGGTCTTACCGAGACATGCCCGTATTAGATCCAAACATAGTAGAACATCGGATTCCCTTGAATCCCGAGGCTAAGCCCATCAAGCAAAAGCTACGCCGGATCAAGCCAGAATGGTCTTTACAAGTCAAGGATGAGATCGAAAAGATGCTCCGCGTCGGCTTCATCAGGGTGATCGAGTACCCTACATGGCTCTCCAACATAGTCACGGTCACCAAGGCCAACGGAAAAGTGCGTTGCTGCGTGGATTTCCGAGATCTCAACAAAGCAAGTCCCAAGGACGACTTTCCACTACCAAACATCGACATGTTGGTAGACACTACAGCCAATTTCGAGGTCAAGTCCTTCATGGACGGGTTTTCCGGCTACAATCAAATCAATATGGCCGAAGAAGATCAAGAAAAAACAGCCTTCACAACCCCCTAGGGAACCTACTGCTACACAGTGATGCCGTTCGGACTAAAGAACGCTGGGGCTACCTACCAACGGGCAGCAACCGCCCTCTTCCACGACATGATCCACAAAGAGATCGAAGTGTACGTCGATGACATGATCATCCACTCAAAGGGATCAGAGGGACAACACCTCACTGACCTGAGAAAGTTCTTCGACCGCCTCCGGAAATACTCGATGAGGTTAAACCCTGCCAAATGCACATTTGGGGTCAGTCGAGGCAAAGTCTTAGGATACATGGTCACCGAGCGAGGCATCGAGGTTGATCCTCAAAAGATCAAGGCCATCATCGAAATGAGACCACCACAAACTCAAACAGAGGTGAAAAGCTTCATGGGCCGCCTGCAGTATATCAGCCGCTTCGTCAATCAGTTGACCTCCATGTGCGAGCCAATCTTCAAACTGATGAAGAAAAATGCCGACGTCGAATGGAACTCAGAATGCCAAGATGCCTTTGAAGAAATAAAGGCGTACCTTGTGAGTCCTCCGATTCTCTGTCCTCCCCACGAGGAGAAGCCACTGTTGCTATACCTAAATGTGACTGACACCGCAGTCGGAGCCATGCTCTGTCAAGAAAAGAAAGAGTCATGAGTCGAGAACGCCATCTACTTCGTCAGTCGAAAGTTTCAAGGGCGCGAACTCAACTACTCAGCCCTCGAGAAAACCTGCGCAACTCTAGTATGGGTCGTCGGAAAATTACGACACTACATGCAGTCGCACACGGTGCACTTAGTTTCCAAAATGGACCCAGTCAAATACCTCTTCGACAAACCATCTCTGTCAATGAGGCTCGCCAAACGGTCTTTCTTCCTAGCAGAATTTGACATCAAGTACATGAACCAAAAGTCAATCAAGGGACGGGCAATGGCCGAACAGCTGGCCAACTTCCCAACCGACGAGGCTCGAGGCCCTAAACCACAATTTCCAGACGAAGGAATCTTTGCACTCGAAGGCAAAAATCGATTGCAACTGTTCTTCGACGGAGCAGCCAACAAAAGAGGAAACGGCATCGGTATGCTCTTGGTCGACCCCAAGGACGAGCACACCCCAATTGCCATAAAGCTAAATTTCGAGGTAACCAACAATGCCGCCGAATACGAAGCCTGCGCCGCCGGACTAGAGGCCGCACTCGAAAGGAACGTCCAGAAACTCGAGGTCTATGGGGACTCAGCCCTGATCATCAACAAAGTTTCCAACAGGTGGAAAATAATAGACCCAGGCTTGCAAAAGTACCACGCCTGCATGGAGGACCTCATCACACAATTCGAAGAGGTCACCTTCCACTACTTGACAAGAGACCGAAACCGGTTTGCAGACGCCCTAGCCACCTTGGCTTCACTGGTGGAGATCCCCGAGGGAAAGGCAATCAAGCCCTTCAAAGTCGGACGAAAGGAAATTCCCGCCTACTGCTGCGAGATCGAACCAGAGCCCAAGCCCATCAATGAGCCATGGTACAATCAGATCGTCCAATACCTCAAAAACGGGGAAACCGCCTTCATGAACGAGGAAGGTCAACGCAGGGAAGGAGCCAAAGCCAAGAGCATCATGGCCCTAAAACGCCCAGCCTCTCACTTTGTCATCCTTGGGGACATGCTATACAAAAACGCTACCAAGGACCGCTCCTACTCTGCATCAGCCAGGAAAAACCCAGTGAGCTCATGAATGAACTCCACAACGGGGATTGCGGCCCCCACATAAACGCCAGAGCCCTGATGCAAATCATTCTTCGGATGGGCTACTACTGGATCTCCATGGAGGCAGACTGCATCCACTTTGTCCGAAGCTGCGACAAGTGTCAACGGTTCTCCAACCTCAATCATCTACCTCCTCACGATCTCTACTGCATGACTACACCCTGGCCCTTCGCCACGTGGGGAATCAACGTTATAAGGAAAATCGCTCCGCCAAGTAGCAACGGCCACGAGTTTGTCTTGGTAGCCATCGACTACTTCACCAAATGGGTCGAAGCCAAGTCCTACAAGGTGCTCACCTCCAAGAAAGTGGCACATTTCCTCAAGGAAAACATCATTTGCCGATACGGCATCCCGGACGAGGTCATATCAGACAACGGCTCCCACTTCGAAGGAGAATGCAACAGACTGCTGGCCGAATTCAAGGTCACACACCACAAATCGTCTCCCTACCGGCCACAAACGAACGGTGCCGTAGAAGCAGCAAACAAGACCCTCGAACGGATCATCCGGAAAATGACCACCCGAGGACGAGATTGGCCCGAGAAGCTGCACCTTGCACTTTAGGGCTACCGAACATCAGTCAGAACAGCCACAGGAGAAACTCCATTCGCCCTGACATACGGGATGGAAGCGGTACTACCCGTGGAACTGGAAATTCCCTCACTCCGAGTGTTGCTGGAAAACGAAATCAACGAAGTCGAATGGCTCCGGAGCTGACACGACGAACTGGCTCTGCTAGACGAGTGACGAATAAAGGCCATAGAACACGTCCGAGCCTACCAAAGTAGAATGGCTAGAGCTTTCGACAAGAAAGTCAAGTCCCGAGACATCAGGGAAGGAGATCTGGTACTCAAAGAAAAGCCTCCCACTCGAACCAACCCACTAGGAAAATGGGAACCAACATGGATCGGCCCTTTCGTGGTTCAAAAGATCTTCTTCGGAGGTGCCATGAAGCTGATAGACCTAGACGGCAATCCCTTCATTAATCCAGTCAACGGAAGCAAACTTCGCAGATACTTCGCCTAAAGAAGAACAACTGTGCATCTCTTGGCACTCCATGTAGTGTCGAACTACGCAGACCTGAGCCCTCTAGTCCGGGGGAACGTAGGCAACCTTAATTGGTCTGGTCTAAAAACACACAAAAAAGTCAAAAGTTTGAATGTCAATCAAGACCTCCATCAAACAACACACTTTCCAAGAGTATGCCCCCAACATCACCTTGACCAAGTCAAACGACGGAGGCAACATCAAAGGACATCCAAGGGTCACTCAACGTCAAACAACTAACCCATGTCAACTTCCAAGCCAGGGGCTTGTCTTCGCCCTCACGGGCTTCAAAAAAAAAAGAGCTCGAGCAAAGGCTCTCAAAAAAAATAATAAGTTCAAGCAGAAGCTACAAAAATGAGGTCAAGAGCCCCACGCCAACAAATAAGAGGCAAGGAAGCCACGGAAAAAACCGTCAAAATGACTTGTCAAGGGATCATCCAACCTCCCATACAAATACAAAACCCAGGCAAAAAGAGATTGTCGTCAAGGCCCAGGTTGCTTCAGTCCGCAAACGCAACAGAAAGGTCCAAAAATGGACGCCATCAAGGCTCACAAAAGAAACAAAAGGCGAACAAGAGATCTTGCGTCTCGACAAAGCTTTAAAAGTAAATCACAAATCACTAACGATTACAACATTTCATGATGAGTTCAAGCACGGTCTACTCTCAAGTTCACAACATGCTAAAAGACAGCTTAATACATTTAACAAATAATGTGTCTGCAATGCAATGAATGGATGCTCCATCTGCGCTTGTCCCCTCGCCATTCTTCCCTTTCTTTCCTCGTCCCCGGCGAGTCTTCTTTCGCTGCACGCGAGCCAGCTCTGCATCTCTCAGTCCGAGATTAGGGGTCCTCCCCGTAGAGTCAAACAATCCAGTAGCTCGCAGGGCTTCATTCGCCCGTGCTTCGGGTCGGATCTCCTCCCTGCGAGTCTGCAAGAGAGGACCTCTCTCCGACAATCGGGCCCCAAAATCGCTTCACGCCTGCTCCCCAAAATCACTTGGGACTGCCCAACGCACTGCTCGTACCAATCCAGGTACACGGTGGTCAATACAATGCTCTCCTGACGTCTAAGGAGCACAACGGGAGGGAAAGCGGAATACTTCCATACCCTCAGAAAATATAAGAGAGCACCTGGAGCTGCCATACAAAGAGAAGCTACCTCCGCAGTGGAAAGGTCATCCCAGCCCAACAAAGGCTCCTGCCTCATTCCGAACTGCCGGGAAACAAGGGACGGAATGTAGAAGGAGGACCAAGACAAACCTGGAACTCTGACAACATAGGACCCTTCCTGAAAGGCCCTCCTAGTCTCGATTCCCCAATGCGGAACCCACCAGCGGATCTGATGCGTACCAAGCTGTGCCATCTATCTCTCCCAAGCGGACTGATCCATATCCAATATGAGAGGTCTCCGAGCAAACGACCACGGACTAAACGATGTCGGAGCCTCGAGCATAGCCTGAAGTCTCTCTCGCAGCCACAAGGTGAGCAAAGCGGGACTTTCCCCTCTCATAAACCTATCTCCAATCGCCAGACTATCAATGCCGTGATGGGTCTCCCCAAGCACCAATGGCACAATATCCTCTCCGGCTCTGCAGTGCCCTACCACATCCAGCAAAGCGCCGTCTGTAAGTACCCAAATCTGGCTCATGCCTTCCGGTTAAATTTCCCGGCAATTTCGGTAAGTTTTCCGGTAATTCCCTGACCTTTTCCCGGCTTCCTAAGCATTCCTGAACCTGTTTTTAATTAAATAAAGGTCAAGGGAATCCTTCCTAATTAAGAAACACGTTTTTTTAATTAGGAGGGGAGCTTCTAGAATGATGCCACCTTGCATGGTTCTAGAATGCTGAGTCACAATGGATAAGACCGCACGGCCTCATTTGCAAAGGGCCTGCAGCCGCACGGCTTCATTAGCCTTATCCAGACTGCCTATAAATAGAGCCCTCCTCTACCCATTTCAAAACACACAATATATGAGAAAAATACTCAATCCACTCGAAAGACGTGAAGAAACTGGGAATTCAAGAAGAAGAAGAAGGAAGGCCAAGAAGCTACATCCCTCCTCCTTGAAGACCAAAGATCGACCTCTCCTCCTAGCTCCGTCCCGAGAAGCAAAGGAAGTCATTGGTAACCTCGCACGCCCTATCCTTGCATCCTAATTGCTTTATAAATTGCTCATTGCATTGTCTTTATATTGCTTGGGACTTGGTAGCTTAAAGATCACATCTTTATCATCCCCTTCCCCCTTTGCATGCATTAAGATCTCATTTGTCATAAAAATGTAGTCTTTTTTCATAAAGGTGCATCCTTTGCACCTAAAATCCCTATTTTCCAATAAAAATGTTATCTTTATGCATCATTTGCATATAAAGATCAAATCTTTTTCAATAAAAATGCATCCTTTACATCAAAACCCCCTTTTCAATGCATCATTTGCATAAAAATCAAATCTTTATGCATCATTTGCATAAAGATCATTTCTTTCAATCAAAAAGCATCATTTGTAACCTAAAAATGTCATCTTTTCATTAAAGATTCATTTTTCATCATGCATTTCCCCTTTCCCCCAACCTTGGAACGGACCGGTGTAAAAGTTCTCATCTTTGCATCGTTCCTTCCATTAAAGGTTCATGATTTCTTTAGGAAAAGGATAACCTTGAACCCTATATCTCCGATTATCGCTAAGAATGAGTATGAAGCCTCTATACGAGCTCGACCGTCTTAAAGCGTAGGATTGATGGGCTAAGGACATTCCTTTCCTAAAGAACCTCATCTTTGACCCAAAAGAGAGTCATTCTCTCGATCACGCAAGTCCCGAGTGTCCCGAGGCTTTAAAATGCGATGATCATAAGTCATAAGATGAGGACGGGATCATAATCCCAAATACATAAATTCCAAGGAATCCCGAGCGACAACCAACAAATGGTTTGTACGTCCGGAAGACAACTTGGGACATTCCCCCTTATTTTCAAACACATGCACACAAAGAAAGCACGCAAGCAAACACGATTAATGAAATCTAGGGAGACTTGCTCCGGCAAGGCACTTTGGGTGAACGCCAAACGTTCTTCCCAAGGGGTAACTTAACCTCCGAACCCATAAAACCTTTTTTTTCAAAGTTTTGAGGTAATCAAAATGGCGTGGCGACTCCGTTTTTCAAATAACTCGGATGTCTTCAAACTCGCGTGAATTCCAATAAACAAAAATTTTGGGCACACATTCACAGCTTGGCGACTACTGGGATCAACCCAAAGGAGAAAAGCTTTATTTTCAAAACAAAAGTCGATACTTGGTATATAGGTGGACCCCACTTACCCTTCCCGTATCGCTCCCTAACCCGGGCTTGGGATAACAAGGTGGTTTAACAATCCCACGTACCGCATCCCTTTTCGAAAAAAAATATAATTTTGAAAAAAATAGAAGAAAGCTTTTCCCTTTGAGCGGTTAGACTCCCATCGCCGATTTCATTAATCGTGCTTGCTTTCTTTTACCATGCATTGCATCATTTGCATCTTGGAATCTCAGGCATACTTTGAACGGGAAACAACCCGAAAATAGCAAAAGGAGTGGAACCTGGAAAATTGATCCATGCAGCCGTACGGCTCAATCCTCATAGGATTCTCGACCATACGACCTCGTGGCAATTCCACCAGAAAATCATGGTTAATCCGCAGCCCTAGCAGCCTTGGGGCTATTCACTCCATGACTCGACTGGGGCTCCTTAAAATTTACGTGCTTATGTGTTGCATTTTCCCCGTCCCGAAAATCATTCCTTTAAAACACATTTATGAAAATCTCTGTTTTAACTCAAAAAGGAACATTTTTAGGAGACCGCACACTACGCGCACCCGATATATCCCGTACACTTTTGCACGCACGTCCTCAAACCCGAGGGTGGTTCCACTGCAGCCACGGACAGCCTTACGATGCTCCCGGCGCGCACGGAATCATCCCAACCTCCCCATGGCAAACAAGGTCGACCAATGCACACCCGTGTCACACGTTTCAAAACCGTGACTTTTGGTTGGTTTTTGGTCTAGTCCGTGTCATATAGCCCAGCTTGCATACCCACGTAAAGGTCAAGCCTTAGCTCATAACGGAAGCCAAGATTTTCGCTCAAGCGAAATTCCGCCGAAATTCCGACAAGGAAAAATCCATGGATCTTGACTCCGACATTGACTATTGACCTTGACCCGCACGGAATGCGTAAGAGTCAAGACCAAGTCTTTGCCAAAATAAAAGATCTTTCGCTCAAGCGAAGCTCGCCAAAATTCCGACAAGGAAAAAATTGGCAAGATCTTGACCCGCATTGACTTCGATTCCGACTCACGCACCGCGTATGCAACGAAGTTCAATGTGACACCGTGTCATCCGGCTTTGCCGCCCGACCCATGCCTATTATATTCTGACATTACCGAAAGTCAAAAACCGTCATTCGCTCAAGCGAAACTCACAAAGATCCGTCAAGGCGAGAGACGAGACTTTCACGGTATTGCCTTGACTATAATCCGCATCGTCGTGCGTTGAAAGGTCCTATGACCCGCTAGACCCGATAGGAGCGTTTCTTACTTCTGGTCGGTGGGATCCGCGTGCCCTATAGGACCTCGCCCGGGCCGTCCACCCCGGGAGGTCGAAATACGTGGAATACGAGGGGCTTATAGACGTAGTGACGGAACCCACCGATCCAGATCTAGAGTAGTTGTGAAAAAGAAGGGCGTAACCCCTTTTCCAACCAAATAGATATTAATAAAAGACACTGCTTTTAAGTAAACTTGAAGATTCTAATTTGCATATTGCCCGAGCCTTCACCCTAAACACCTACCCCGAGTCTAAACCTTTCCTATCCCTTTCCCGCAGCCGAGAAAGAAGTGGGTGAGAACACCGGGCCGCCGACTTGTTAGCGCAGTAATCCTCGACAGCCGCCGTAATCCTCGCCATCGCCCGTAGAGTCGAATGACCGATTTGACAAAAACAAGGCCGGTTTGGGTAACCGCATGACTAGGGAAGAAGAGCTAACCTTAGCCCCGAAAACAAATGTAAGGCCCATGAGAGGAACAAAGAAGCCACGCTCATCGAAGCGCTTCGTCGTCATGGAGTTCAAATAGTGGTCGAGCCCAACGGTTCCTTGGTGATGATAGAAGATGAGCCTCCGTAAGTGCCCATCTCACTCCATACACCTATAACCAATGCCCTCCTCCATCCTCATACGATCCCTTATCCAGGATTACCCCTCTTCACCCTTTCCAACATCTCAAGCCATCAGATCCCAACACCCTCACCTCCTCAAGTGAGACCTAGCTTTGTCCCCTACCAACAAAGCAAACGCCTCAGCTATCCCCTACGCAGCCTCTCGCATTACCCCATGGGATTCACTCCCTCTCCTCGCATGGGCCATCCTGCATTCCCTAGGCCTCAAAATCAGCTCAATGACCCTCTCAATTCATGTCCTCGCCACAAAGAGATCTTCCGCCTCCAACTTTGCCCACAGACCCCGTGGAGGTTCCGTATCCTTTTTCCTACTTCGGAAATTATGAGCCTAATTCCTATGCCTCCGCCGCCTCACGGAACACGGACCCGGTCAAGTTTACACTTACTTCCCCTCCAAAGATCCCCAAGCCTCGGGTACCAAACTACCACCGTGCCACCCACCGTCCTTCCACCCAAGTCGATAAGCCTTCTCCTAATCGAGCAATCCTAAACCATCCCCCGACTCCGACATGGCTTGGCTAAGGGAACAAGTTAGGTCCATGCAAGAGAAGTTTGGGGAAATAGACACCAAGAGGACAAAGATACCGGATCACCGATCCCAACAAAGTTGTCCCTCTCCCTCCAAAATTCCGAATGCCGTAAATTGAAAAGTTCAACGACACCGATTGTCCCCTGACTCACATTGAAAGCTACATTCTTGCCATGAGAGCCAAAGATTGTACACAAGCAACAAATGGCCGATCATTTTCAGCTATCATTAAAAGGTTCACTTAGGTGGTTCCCGCATGTGAAACCAGAGGCCCGAGCTACTGGGACCAGATCAAAGAAGCGTTCCTAGAAAAGTATAAAGCCAATTTGAATTGGGAAACCAAATTTCTAATGACCTACAGTGGTACCCTACAACGTTCGATGAGCCGCAAGTGAATTCTACAAGAGATGGAATTGGAAGCTCAGGAAATGATGACCCCACTCAATGAAGAGGAACAGATGGAGATCTTCCAATCTTGCCTCGAAACCTCAACTAAGAGTCCAAATTGGCAATTACTACTATCCCGACCTTCTGGCAATGGTAAATGCCGGCACCAAGTTTGAGAATGCCTTCAATATGGCCCCGCCACAGAATGTACTGGGCTTCTTATCGCTACAAAGCACCGGTGTCAAATGCCCCAAATTGCCACCGTAAAAGGAAAAGAAGTGATTGGCGCCGTTAATTACATTCGTAATGAGAAAGCGGGATGTAATGCAGCCAAGCCGCCGCAAAGCCAAAGCTCCCTTTCTATACCGCCGAAGATTTCTAATGCCACTAGAAAAGGTCTTCGACGGTTTGGTAGCCCAAGGACTCATCGTACCTTGGAAAACCGGAAACCCGTAAAACCCCAAGATCGTAATGGACGAGACCAAACACCGTCGCTTTCACAATTATCATGGCCATAACACTAATGATTGCACTCTACCCGAAGCTCCCGATCTCTCGCCTAGTTGAAGAAGGCAAGTTAGAACCACCTCGGGTCCCAATGTGGTCAAGAATCCTCTTCCCGCCAACAACCGAGTCAACATGATCGAAGTTCGAAGGAACAAATGGAAATGGTTTTGGAAATCCAATGTCATAGATATCCCGAAATTCAATGTTCCTTATGCCGAATTACAAGGGAAATGGAAAGATCTCGATTAATGCCGCCGCCATGGAGGGACAAGCTGACCCATAGTCGGAACCGATTTCGTTAATGTTGTCGAGCTCGGCCTCTTTTCTACGACATCGAACCAAGAACTATGGTCAAGATTACGTAAGAAAGGCTCACTTATGAAGACCGCGAGTTTGAAGTAAAACAAGCCATGTTAATGAAAGTCTCTCCGTAACCCTTCATTACCCATGACGAGCATAATGTGTTTGTAATGGCTCTTACTACTCCAGAGGATCATTCCCAACCCCCGTTTGGGAAAAGGTAGAGAGAAGAGTGAACAAGCCGTAAGACTTTTGGGATGAAGAGAGCCGTATCTCGTATGCCGAAAGCACAACCGGTCCTACCGCCCTGAGGTACAAATGGATGAAGTTAAGTTCGTAAAGGAGATTCCGCCGTATCACCCGAGTACTTCCTATGGAATTGGTGTCGACAAAGGCAATAATGATCCGCAGAGTGCACAATCAAATGACAACGCCGACAAGATCGCTACTCCCTGTGGCAACAAAGAAGAAGGAGCGAGATCCCGGCCCAACCCTTGTCAAGTCCCCTCGAGTCAATAAGTAGTGTAGGGTCCAGAGTCTATGTTGTCTTTTCGCTTGAGTCAGAATCTTCGAATTCCTGGCCCTCGTAGTCATCCGAAGGCCTCTACGCCCGAGGATTATGAAAATGTAATCGATGTCATCTTTCCCCTTATCTTGAATGAAATGACAAATCTTTCTCGATTATCCTCTTATTGACAACTTAACAAATGATAAATTAACTCAAAACTTAACAACAAGCTTAATAATGAATCATTTGAACAAGATGCAAACACACTAAACGAACAATACATTAAAGAAATCTTTAAGGTGTTTCGTAAAAAAGAGGAAAACCGGGCCCAAGCCGCCGAGGAGGTTTTGATAAGTGTGAACTTGGGTACTATTGAGGAACCTAAAGAGACACGTATTGGAAGCTTCTTCCAGGGGGTTGAAAGGGACAGATTGATTGAGCCGCTCGTAGAATACGTCGACGTGTTTGCATGGTCATACAAAGATATGCCGGGCTAGACAGCCGATAGTAGAGCACGTAATCCTCTAGCACCGATGCCAAGCCGCAGCGTAAACCGAGAAAGATCAAGCCGGAATGGTCCCTACAGTCAAAGAAGAAATTGAGAAGCTACCGCGGGTAGGATTCATCGTAGTCATTGAATACCCGACATGGTTGTCCAACATCGCGACCGTAACCAAGGCCAATGGGAAGGTGCGCCGCCGTGTGGATTTCCGAGATCCGAACAAGGCCACCCCAAAGACGACTACCCTCTCGCCAAACATAGACATCCCGGTGGACTCCACCGCCAACTACGAAGTCAAATCCTTCGTTGATGGTTTTGCAAAGCTACAACCGCATCAAGATGGCCGAGGAAGACCAAGAAAGGACAAATCTTCACCACACCGTGGGGAACCTACCGTTATACAAGAATGCCATTCGGCTCAAGAATGCCGGGGCTACTTACCAAAGGGCCGACCGCACTTTTTCATGACATGATCCACAAGGAGATTGAGGTCTACGTAGACGACATGATAATCCACTCCAAAGGAGAAGGTGGGCAAAGATTGCTGGACCTACGAAAATTTCTTTTTTTGAGAGGCCGAGACAAAGATTCCATGAGACTAAACCCCGCCAAATGCACCTTCTGAGTGACAAGGGGAAAAGTGCTCGGGTACATGGTCACTGAGCGAGGTATAGAAGTTGACCCCGAAAGATCAAAGCTATCATGGATATGAGGCCACCTCAAACCTGCATGTAAGTCAAAAGCTTCATGGGAAAATTGCAAGACATCACCCGTTTGTCAATCAGCTTGACCACTATGTGCGAGCCCATCTTCAAGCTCATGAAGAAGAATGTGGACACGTAATGGACCGAAGAATGCCAAGACGCCTTGACCGCATCAAGGCATACTTAGTGCATCCCCGTACTATGCCCCCCACATAGACGTAAGCCTCTTCGCTCTATCTAACCGTCGCTGTACACGGCAAGCTTGGGGCTATGCTTGCTCAAGAGAAGAAAGACTCTCGTAGAAAATGCCATTTACTTTGTCACTCTAAGCTACAGTGAGTGAGCTCAATTATTCAAGCCGTGTGAAAAGACTCCGTGCGTGATCGGTCCGGGTAGTCGGCAAGTTGAAGCATTATATGCAAGCCCACCCCGTGAACTTGGTCTCGAAAATGGACCCCATCAAGTACATCTTTGACAAGCCTTCCCTATCGATGCGTCTAGCGAAGCGGTCCTTCTTCTTGCGTAATACGACATCAACTATGTGACCGTAAAGGCCATCAAGGGTCAAGCATTGTCGATCACCGGCGAACTTCCCCAAGCAATGAAGACAGAGGGCCCGAACCCCAATTTCCAGATGAAGGGATCTTTTGCAACTGAGCTCGAAAATAGATGGCAGCTTGTTCTTTGACTGAGCCGCTAACAAAAGAGGAAATGGTGTAGGAATGCTATTGGTCGATCCGAAAGATGAGCATACCCCCATAGCCCTCAAGTTGAACTTTCCCGCCACGAACAATGTCGCCGAGTATGAAGCCCGCATTGCCGGTTTGGAGGCCGCCTTAGAAAGAAATGTCAAGGAGCTCAAGTTTACTTTAGAGACTCACTGACATCAACCAAGTCTCCAACAAGTGGAAGACTCCGTGACCCTAATCCGCAACGGTATCATGCCCATATGGAGGAGTTGGATCGGACAGCCTCCGAGAAGTGACTTTCCACTACTTGCCGAGGGAAAAGAACAGACTTCGCAGATGCCCTAGCTACTCTAGCCTCATTGGTAGAGATCCCCGAGGGAAAAGCCATAAAGCCCTTCAGAGTGGGTAGAAGAGAAGCCCCAGCTTTCGTTGCTAGAAGTGGACCCGGGACCCGAGCCTATAAAGGAACCTTGGTACAATCAGATTTACCAATTCTCAAAGACGGAGAGTCACCGAGACGAAGAAGGTAGACCAAAAGAAGGAGTCGAGCCAAAAGCTTGCAAGCCCCGAAAAGGTTGGCTTCTCGCATGTCATTCTAGGAGGCAACCTATACAAGAAGCGGTATCAAGGACCACTCCTCTTATGTGTCACTCAAGAAAGAGCCAGAGAGTTGATGACCGAAGTCCACAATGGTCCCCGCGGTCCTCACATGAATGCCGAGCCCCGATGCAAGTGGATCCTCGTAATGGGTTACTACCGGATCTCCATGGAAACAGATCGCGTTCAAGACGTCCGAACCTCGCGACAAATGCCGCCGGTTTGCCAACCTCAACCATCTCCCCACCTCATGACTCCGTACCGCATGACGACTCCTCGCCGTTTGCAACTTGGGGCATTGACGTGATAGGGAAAATATCCCCGGCAGAAGCAATGGGCACGAAGTTCGTGTTGGTAGCCATCGACTACTTCACTCAAGTGGGTAGAGGCCAAGTCCTACAAGGTCCTCACTTCCTAAAAGTGGCCCAGCCATCAAAGAAAACATAATGTGCATATGGGGTGCCCAACGAGATCATTTCGATAATGGGTCACACTTCAAGGAGACTGCGATAGATCGCCGTCGAATTCAGAGTTACTCGCCACAAGTCGTCCCCGCATGCACTGCGACCAATGGAGCCGTGAAGCCGCTAATAAGACACTCGAGCGGATCATCCTAAGATGGCCACCCGTGGTCGTGATTGGCCCGAAAAGCCGCACCTAGCACTCGGGGCTACGTAACGTCCGTCGTAATGCCACAGGAGAAACTCCTTTTGCCCTAACTTACGGATGGAAGCAAGAGCACAAGTGGAGTTGGAAATCCCGTCATTAAGGGTCCTCCCCGGAAAACAAATGTTGTCAATGAAGTGGAATGGTTACAAGAATTCGTGATGATGAATTAGCCCCGCTGACGAGAGAAGGCTAAAAGCCATGGAACACACCCGAGCCTACCAGAGGCGAATGGCCGCAGCGTTTGATAAAAAGGTCAAGGCCGTAGACATCAAAGAGGGCGACTTAGTGCCGAAAGTAAAGCCCCTACCGTAGACAACCCCGGGAAAATGGGAACCCGTCTCGGATCGGCCCTTATGTGGTGCGTAAAATACCGTCAGAGGAGCAATGAAGCTTGCGCACTTGGATGGCAATCCCTTTGTCCACCCGGTCAACGGTGATAAACTCCGAAGATACTATGTCCGATAAAAAAAAAAAAAAAAAAAAAAAAAAGAGTGCAAAAGAGTAATGCCCAAACTAGGCCGAAGACCCCAAAAGGGCGCCTAGGCAAAAGACAGGCCGCACATAAAAAAAAAAAAAAAAAAAAAAGAAAAAATCTTAGTGCAAAAGAGTAATGCCCACTAGGCCGAAGACCCCAAAAAGGGCGCCTAGGCAAAAGACATGGCCGCACATGAAAAAAAATTTTTAGTTCACTGTAATGAACTACGAAGACCTGAGCCCCTTAGCCTTTCTTGTAAAAGGGGAACGTAGGCAGCCATATATGGTTCGGTCTAAATAATAAAAAGGACGATTAAGTTTCCATGAAATGTGTCCTAAACAATAAAAAAGGACAATCAAGCTTCCATGAAGTGTGTCCTAAATAATAAAGGGTATTTCAGTTTTCATAAAACGGTCCCAATCAATAAAGGCATTTGAATTTCCATGAAATGTGTCTTGATTAATTTCTAAAATAATATTTCTTGTTCATTACAAGTTAAAAAACTTCTTGATGAGTTCAAGCACCGGTCTACCTCTTAACTCGCTAACCTCGCTAAAAGATCTAAAATACAATAAAATGCCTAAATAAACTAATGTGTTTGCAAAATGGCAATAAGAGGATCTTGAGAAAAGACTTGGTCCGTCATTCGCCGAGTCTTCTTCGCCTTTCTTCCCTTTTCCTCGGCCTCGTCGAGTCTCTCTTCCTTTTCTTCTCAATAATGCCTGTGATCCCTCATCCCGACCTCTCGGTATCCTCACCGGAGCCTCTACCAACCCCGTGTCAATGAGCGCTCTCTATACGAGCACGAGTCCGCACCTCCTCCCTCCGAGCCTCGCCAAAGGAGCGACCTCGACAATCTCTTGTACCGAGCCTCCATATCCCCGACCAAGTCACCTGATTGGTTATGGCAACTCGCCTTAGCCTCAGCCTCCTCGTGAGTCCTACTCGAGTCACGCCGCCTCCCAATAAAGCTCGACGTCTATCCTCCAAGATAACTCCGAGTCGCTCCCATCTCCCTCTCGTACTACCCAAGTAGACAAAGTGGTCAAGATGGTGCTCTTCCCGCTCCCGAAGATAGCCCCGGGTGGGAAAGCATGTGTCCAAGCTCCTCGAGAAGAAAGAGAAGCCGGGCCGGATCTCTCATGTCCAATGACACCACCTCCATGGTCCTGATGTCCTCCCCAATCACCAATGGCTCCCGTAAAGCCCCAAACCGCCCGGGATACCAAGCAAAGGTATGTAGAAGGACGACCAGCTGTAACTCGGAACCTCACAAAGATAAGACTCCCGAAATATCCTCCCGGTCCGCAACCTCCAATGTGGTATCCACCAACGGATGTCCGAAGTGGATAGCCTAGCCATCATCGCCTCCTGCCTACCCCCGTTCCCGCCGCCTAGCGCACCTCTCCGAGAAATCACCCAAGGGCACCGAGTCGGCAGCCCTGTGCAAAGCCCCGAGCCTCTCCCGCAGCCCACAAAGTCAACATAGCCGGACTCCTGACCTCATGAAACGGTCTCCCGAGCCATCCTATCGATCCCATGAAATGTCTCTCCCAAAACCAAATGGGACAATATCCTTCCTGCACTCAGCCTCTCCGACCATGTCCAAGAGACCACTATGACAGATCCCCACGACTCAAAGAAGTTGAACAAAATGTAGAATACGCAGAGAATGAAAGCATCCATAGCCACCGTGGTCGCAGCCATATCTCTGGAGGACCCAAACTCGCTCCGGATATCGAAAGGTCAATCCTGAATCCTGAGCTACCATCATCCTCTGCACTTCCCAAAGGGAATTCTGCAGTAAAAGATGCAAGC